>CAOLHI010002475.1:0-254759 GCA_948474755.1 Ctenosaura bakeri | reverse complement strand
CCATATGGTGCAGCCATGTAATTAAAGTGTTATCAAATTGTGTAGTGTGGAAGTGGCCTCCCACAAGCCTGTTTTAGGCCTAAAATAGATTATTCTTTTTTTTTTTTTTAAGTGACCTTCTGGTCATGTCTGATACTGAAAAAAGGATGGGCATAGCCCACCACAGTCCAGGGGAAGAGAGGAGGATAATCACAGCCAGGTTCTGCTGAAAGCAGGTTTGAGCCTTGAAAACAAATAATAATATTGGGTCTCCCGGTTTGAGTTGTCACATGTTTCAAACAGCAATATATGTTAATTTCCTATTCCAAGGATGGGCAGAGCATGGCTGTGACACATCTACCTCCCACGAAAGCTGTTATTATAACCCTCAATTGCTCCAAACTCCCCAAATTGCATTCTTCCTAGAAGAAATGGGGAATGAATTACATCTTCTAAAAGCTGTTTAACATAGGGCACCCACACAGGGGCACAGGGGCAAAGGAAGGATTTAAATGTACAATGTGTAAGTGTACAAAGTATCAGAGTGGTGTAACTGTTTGAGTGTTGAACTAGGATTCTGGGTGATCAGGATTCAAATCTCTGCTCACCCACTGAATCACCTTGGGTAAATTAACTCTCTCAGTCTCAGAAAAAGGAAATGACAAACCTTCTCTGGCTAAATCTGGTCAAGAAAACCCCAGGATACTGTCTCCATCCATCAGAGTCAACTTGGAAGCACATAACAGAACAAGTAAATGTACAACTAAATAAAATAACCTCCATTTTGGCAAACATTCTCCTTCTAGACCACACTGGGGCTGAGGAAGGGGAAGCTGGACTGAAAACAGTCACCAGCTTATCATTTCTCTTCTTACCAAGTTGTTCCGCTAAATGTTTCCCTCTGTCAGTGGAGATTACACGTTCTTCTTCCATGTCGCATTTGTTGCCGACCAAAATAACTTGGGCATTATCCCAAGAGTATGTTTTTATTTGGGTTGACCTTAAGGGAGAGAGAAAAAGAGAGTGATCCATTAACAGAAGGACAAAGAAATAAGATTGGTCCCACCAGTAGGCACATTTTCGCGTACAATTAAAGGGTAGCAAATGATTGTTTGTTTAGCTTATGTATACATTTCTCCACCAGCGATTGAATCTTCATTTGGATTTCCTGTCCAGAACCAAAACATCCTCGGTAATTTATCCAAAATCATCTGTTGTTGAGACCAGCCTGGGTCATATGTTGTTGGCTGGCCATTTTCATACCCTTCACGTTTCACAAATGGGGACACACATGCCCACGCAATATCACGATGTGGTCAAAATGGCAAAAGTGATTACTGAAGGAGAACACATAAGCCTGGAGAGGCTGCAGCTGTTTGCTTTTGCCTGAACCAACTGGGAAGCACAATATTCCATCCTTTCCTCTACACTCCTACCAATTGAGTGCGAGCTGGTTTTATACTTTGAAGTCAGCTCGTACCAGTTGAACTAAGCTAAGCACAAAGGAGGAAAGTGAGATGAGAGAGAAAAACTGGGACATTTTAAAAGCAACTGGGAAAATGAGATGCAGTGAAATAATTGGGACTGTCCCTGCCAAATCAGGAGAGTTGGAAGCTTCACTTTGTTTAATACTTCAGTTCAATAATAATTCAGTGCATAGGATTGAATAAATAATTAAATAATTTAATTTATAGTATTGATGATGAAGGCATCTGGTCACACCCATGTTAATGATTGCCTCCTATGTTACTACTTCCACCTCCTGGTGATGGCATAAGAAGCATCCACAGCATCCACCAATCTCTTGTTTCTTCCAGATAGATTACCAACGCAGCACAGAAACTAAATACATGCAAGCTACTCCTATGTCACAAACTAGCACAGCAGTTTGGATGTAAATATGAGAGAGGCATGTACAGGATTTCTCTTGGGGAATAGCACTCATTCCCCCACTCCCCCGCTAAAAAATATATTGCTTCTGCCTTCCTAGTCTGCTTTTCCAGGGGAATTCTTAAAGACCAGTGTTGCATTTAGAGGCTTGGAGCTCTTGCAAGCAAGAAAAAAAATATCACAGAATCTTAAAGGATTCAAGCTTTATCATTATATAATTCCTTTCCTGTCTGAGGCCACAAGTGTACCTAGTCTTGGACACTCCTAATAGAAAAACCCAGGATGGATTATCTATACTTAATCTAGAACATTTTAGCAAACCTGGCCTGGATCAGAGAAAGGATCAGTTACATACATTGAAGCAAGGACAACAACTCTATGAAGACGTGAATTCTATTAGGTTGTCCGCAGTAACCCGATGGTGATCACAAAGGGAAAGTGGGTATGAGGGTTGTGAATCTACTCCCAGATAACGACATCATGTATGTATGTGCATAACATTTACTTTGTATCAGAGATAAAACCGTTAAAGTAGCTGATCACTTTAGAGATTCAAAACAAACAGTAAGAATTGTAATAAACACATGGTAGTTATCTCAAATAATAACAAAGGTAGCAAATACCTTTATAATACTTTAATCGTTATGATAAAGTATTAAGAAAAGATTTAAAGGGATCCCTTCTCAAGACCCAAAAGCTGGACACAGAAGATTTAGAAGAACTCTTTCATTGGAATACGTCTCCCAGAATCCCCCCTGCCAGCATGAGTATCATGGGACCCACCAGAAAAGAAGTCATCTTCCAGTTGTTGGCTGTCAATAAATGGATTTGACACTGATTTAGGACATCATAGAAGGCTCAGTATTTGGAGGTTTTTGCTACTGCCTGTTTCTACAGGTCGTTTAATTTTCCTTTTGCATGAACCAACATAGCAGTACACATTCTGAGGATTGAATGAGGCCCCTGTTATTTGCTTAGAAGACCCATACTGTCCCCAAACTCCTGTCAATCTTGCCGCACAGCAAAAAACAAAACAAAACGAACAAGGATTATGATTTCTCTTTAATAAGAAGATGGGTCTAAGTTAAAGGAAAACTGTTAAAGGTTTCAGCCACTGCCATAATTAGCAGTTACTTTGTTATCACGGTTATGATATGTCTGGTGAGAGCACTAGATATCCTTTTGATATCAAATAATTTGGCCTTTGCTTGACCCTTCTCTGCCACCCCACTCCACGTGTTTGCAGAGGTCCCCTGGACAAGCACGTAAGGGCGCGGCCATTAATGGTTGTGCATTCCAGGATCCCATTCAGGCAAGCAACTTAAGCCTCTCCATTGCTTTAGGGAAAAACCTCCCTGCAAACCGGCTCTGCTTGGCTAGGATTTACACAAAGCCATGCAGCCAAGAGCCAAGCCATTTCTTTATGTCAGGCTATTAACGAACTGGCCACACTATTGTCTTAAGAGCTAAACCAATCATGCTAAACTTGACCTTTTCCAACTCCTTTGTCCAACTCCAAATTTCCTTTGTTCTCACTGAGGATAACATAGCCTGTAGGTAAACTCCACCCTATAAAAGGTTCCCACTTTTGGGACCTCCTCGGACTACTTTGGACTTCCATCCTGCCTTGCTGCCGGTTTGTCTAAGGAGCTCCCCTCAGTCAGCCACGCTGAGCTTTCTTCCCCAGAACCTCATTTCCTCTCCAGGACTACGAGACCAGCTGTCGTATTACCTATCCCTAAGCTCTCCATTTCTGCTTCCAAGTTAGCTAGTGTGTGCGTTGTTTTTATTGCTGTTTATCTTTCAATAAAACTGTTATTTTTGTTACTTTTAAACTTGCTTGCCTGCTCTCTGACCTGAAGCCGTAGACATTGGGTTAAAGATCCTTGCTAACGTTACCCTGCCTCTCGTTTAGCTAAGAGAGTGCTGGAGTTAAATTCCCCCAACTTGCGTTTTGGGCGCCCCTCCCGGGACCCCCAACATTCAGGGTAACAACTTCAATGATAACAGGACTGGAATGACAGGGGCCTTTCTACACTACAGAATTATACTGCTGCATTCCATTTTAGCTGCCATAGCAATATTCCTGAAAATCCTGGGACTGGCAGTTTAGAGAGGGGCGTTTAGAATTCTCAGCCAGAGTGCTCCAGAGATTCACCAAACTACAAATCCCAGGATGCAGTCATGACAGTTAAAGGGGAATATAGCACTACAATTTGTTAGTGTGAATGGTTCAGTTAACAGCCCAAAGCCTCCCTAAATAAAGAGGTCTTTACCCGCTGGGGGAAGGAGCGCAGAGAGGGTAACTGAAGTACACCTTAGGAAAGAAGTTTCCTATGTGCTATTTCCTAAAACATTAAACAGGAGGCAAATTCTGCTTACCAAATAAAATAAAAATGAAACAAGCTCATGAATCTGCCATACCAGGTAACCTCAAGCAAGGTCACACAGCAAAGAGATCAGAGGTAAAGGTTTCATTAATATTAAATATTTGACTGTAGAAGGTATCATTCCTTTGATGATAGTAGCCATCATCATGCATTCTCTCTCTTTGGAAGCATGCTGAGTTCTTTCAGAATTTGTGGTTAATCAGAATATGACAAATGGCTTTTACAAAAGATGGGCTGGTCACCATGGTAACCTTGCCAAGGCCGTAACTCAGATCTCTTACAGTGTCAGCCCATTAGTAGGTCTAGAAGATTTCATTTTTGGATCAGCTGCAAGACAGGGACTATTGGCATAACTATATTTCATTATTGAATGGGAGATGTTTCAAATATAAACCAGAAGAAGACAAATTTTCTTTTTCTAGTCTGCTTTCATCCACTTGTCTGGAAGTGTAACATCATGGTGGGCTTTGTCCTTGCTATCAAAGGGCTTCCACCATTCTACAAAGCATATGCTGCCTACAATGATGGATGCATTCTAATAGTTCTTGTTTTGTTTTTCACTCAGATTTTGAGCAGGAATTTAGTTTTTTGAACTGTAATGTAAACTCACCTGATCCGTGCCTCCATTCTATAATTCTGTTTACTCGTTAATTGCAAATTATGTTTAAGTTGCTTTTACGGGTGAACCCTTCTACTGGGGTGTATGAGGGAAAGAAATATTACAAGAACAGAACTCAGTAAAAAGAACAATTAGTAAAAAGAACAATTAGTCAAAAGAAAGAAAAAAGAAAAAGAAAATAATAAAATAAAATATAAATATAAATATAAAAATATAAAAATAAAATAAAAAGAACAATTAGAAATGACAACAGTAGCCTAAAAATTAAGAAAGGCCAATGAAAACAACTTAAAAAAAAAAAGGTTTCCTGCAAAAAATGGATCTGGTGAACATCTGATAGAAGCCCATTCCAGAAATGTGAGCAGAGCTTGGAAAAATTACTTTTTTGGCTATAGCTCCCAGAATCCCCCAGCTACTATGCCACTAGCTAAGCCTGCCTGCACTTATTTTTTCCCTGTCTTCTTACTACTTCTGGTCAAAAAGCTTCTACCGTTTTGTAGTGCTTCAAAAACTACAAAAACCTCTTTGAGACGAGATGAAGGAAGCAGAAAAGAAAATGCCATTGGCAAAAGTAACATCGACCTTCTTGCAATGGCTTTGAAAGCAAAATTTTGTCTCTGGCAACACATTTATCGCAGCAAAAGTGAATGAAAACTTGATCACTTAGCTTCCAGCTTTTGCTTCTTTCTGTTCACCACATACATCAATGCTAATAAAAATGATGGCCTGTAGCCCAGTACTGGTTCACTGGCTGCCAATCCATGGTGAGTCTCCTTTAAAGTTTAGACTAACAAGTGGGGCAGATTGTTCAGCCCACTGACATGGAAACCTTTGCTTGCCGCTGATCATAGCCTGCCAAAGCTGACTTTTGAGCAGAGCTTTACAGTGTGTGTGGGATATAATGCCCCATGGCTAGTTTTTGCAAGGCGAAAATATTTTGTTTCAGAGTACCCTAAGGCTACAGCCCTGGTATACTGTTAAAATTACTTTTTAGCATGTGAATTGGTTAGACCTAATTTGGAATACTGTGTCCAGCTCTGGGCACCTCAATTCAAGAAGGATATCGACAAGCTGGACCATGTCCAGATGTCAGCGATCAAAATGGTGAAGGGACTGGAAGCCATGCCCTAAGCCACTCCTCACTTAGGGAGCTGGATATGTTTAGTCTGCAGAAGAGAAGGTTAAGAGGGGACATGATAGCCATGTTTAAATTTTTGAAGGGATGTCATGTTTGAGGAGGGAGCGGGCTTGTTTTCTGCTGCTCCAGAGATTAGGACAAGGAGCAATGGATTCAAGCTGCAGGAAAGGAAATTCCGTCTGAACCTCAGGAAGAACTTCCTGATGGTCAGAGCTGTCTGGCAGTGGAATATGCTGCCTTGGAGTGTGGTGGAATCTCCTTCTTTGGAGATTTTTAAGCAGAGGCTGGATGGCCATCTGTTGGGAGTGCTTTGATGGGTGTTCCTGCATAGCAGGGGTTTGGACTGGATGACCCTTGTGGTCTTTTCCAGCTCTATGATTCTGTGATTCTATGAATTATCTGCTATGCTATGCAAATACTGCAGTTCACAGGAGCCAAATGATTTATACTGTATCTACATTGTGCTGTTATAGCAGTCTGATACCACTATAATTGTCATGGCTCCATCCAATGGAAATAATTTTCACCCAGAGTATCATAGGAAATTTTAAAAGGGGACTGATAGCCCAACATACTTCTACCATCCAAGATAGTGGTTTGGCCTACATTTTCAAGCAAGCCAACTTAATTCCACTAACATGGAGACTGGAACCACAGTGGAGCATAGTTATCTGAATTTTATTATGAAGTTCTCAACTCAAAACTAATATATAAACATGCATATATTAGGAAATGGTGTGTAAAATATGTATATTGTGAAAACTGTCTAGGAGAATAAATGGAAATTTTCGTGCAGTTAACTAAATTTCAAACTGACAGAGAAATTAAGATAGAATGGAGTAAACACTGGCACATGCTAGAACCTGATTGATTTATCCATCCCTACAAAGGACCCAGAAGATGCTGAAGTGGACTTTGGATGAAATTTTATGGAGAGCCCAGCCTCCTGACATCTGGAGTTGATTCTGCTAGCTCTCTTGTCCACAAGACTAAAGCTTTCTGTTCCTACACTGCAGAGCTAGGGCATTTTTGGGTTTAGTGGTAGAAACTGGACCTTATGCAACATTCCTTGGCAGAGAAAGTTATCACTGGGGACATCAATTCCCAGAATTCCCCAGCAATCATGGTCAGGTGATTTAGGGAGTTGTAGTTCAAAACAATGTTTCCAAAGCTCCATCTCATACCCTCCAATTTTCACAGATGAAAAACAGGGCACATGTGATCAAGCAACATCAGTGTGTGGTCAAGATGGCAAAACATGTTGTTAATTAGAAAGAACACACAAGCTAGAAACGCTACATAATTTTGCTTTTGCCTGAGCCTATTGAAGGGCATGATTCCACCCCTTTCTCTACTCTTTGCTGTTGAGTTAATTGAGTGCAAACTACTTTTTCACTTTGAACTCAGTTAGTTGCAATTGAAATAGGGTAAAGATGAAGGGAAAAGTGGGCAAAGGAAAGAGAAATCGGCCCATTTTAAAAGCAGCTGAAAAAGTGGGGTGACAGATGATTAATGGGGATTGCCAGACTGGGGCAGCTGGAGGGTATGTATCTCATGGGCTGCTGTGGTTCATCATTACTGCAACCGTGCTGTTTCATCTTCTGTAGCTACAAGAGGTTTTATATGCTAAGTAGTACAGAGCAGTGTGGGTCTGCGCTACTTACAAAGCAGGACAGAAATCCCTGTCAGGGGGTTAGAAGGCTGCACTGGGTCTCTAGGAGGCCTTGGAGGGCTACACCCTCCAAATTATTTTTGATTTTTTTTTTTTTACCCCCAAATGTCCTCTAACACCCTGTAGGGGGCTTGAGGTAATCTTTTGCAGCCTTTTTAGCCCCAATGGGGACCTCTAACAAAATGAATTTCAACAGAGAGAAATGTAAGGTCCCACACTTTGGCAGAAAAAATGGAATCCACAAATATAGGATGGGGGACACATGGCCGGATAACAGTACATGTGAAAGGGACCTAGGAGTCTTGGTGAACATGAGTCAGGAGTGTGATGCGGCAGCCAAGAAAGCCAATATGATTCTTATTCGTGTCAATAGCCGTATGGAAGGTAATGGTACCACTGTATTCTGCTTTGGTTAGACTGATCTGAAATACTGTGTCCAGTTCTGAGCACATCATTTCAAGAAGGATATTGACAAGCTGGAGTGTGTCCAGTGGAGGGCAACCAAAAAGGTGAACGGTTTGGAAGCCATGCCCTATGAGGAGTGGCTTAGGGAGGTGGGTATGTTGAGTCTGCAGAAGAGAAGATTAAGAAGGGACATGATAGCCATGTTTAAATATTTGAAGGGATGTCATGTTGAGAAGGGAGTGGGCTTGTTTTCCATTGCTCCAGAGACAAGGACAAAGAGCAATGAATTGAAACTGCAGGAAAAGAGATTCCACCTAAACCTCAAGAAGAACTTCCTGATGGTCAGGGCTGTCCAGCAATGGAATATGTTGCCTCGGAGTGTGGTGGAGTCTTCTTCTTTGGAGGTTTTTAAGCAGAGGCTGGATGGCCATCTGTTGGGAGTGCTTTGATGGGTGTTCCTGCATAGCAGGGGGTTGGATTGGATGGCCCCTGTGGTCTCTTCCAACTATGTGATTCTATGATTCTCTTTTTGCAACAGGAAGTGTCCTGGAAGCAAAGACAATGGCCTAAGAGGGACCCAAAATGTGCCAGAATTGTTCCCAGACCTCCTTGGCAGGTGTGTGTGTGTGGATCTGGAAGTAAAAAGTCATGGAAAAGGATCTTTCTTAAAATTTGGGTACCTCAGGGGCCTGGTGCTGTCAAGAGGTGTTCAAGTGGGCCCACACATTCCCCATTCTTAAGTTAAAGGATCCTCTTAAAATTGGTCTGACAGAAACTGCTCACATTGATACCAGTCCATGGAATCATAGATCAGTTGTGAATATTTTGACAATGATCCTGTCTTGCACACCCAAAAGCCTCTGCTACTATCTAGTTAATGTGCTAAAAAATTATTTTATTCTGCATCCCATGCGGATGGCACATGCACACACACACACAATCCCACAAGTAACCTTTCATGCCTTGTAGGGGAAAAAAACCCCCAGTAACAACAAAGTAAAGAGAAAGAATAAAGAATGAAAAATTGACTGCCCTAGTTCCCGAGGTGACAAGATACGAAGTCTACATCTACTGTTCAGGAAGTTATACTCATGTGAATTTCTTTCCTCTATGTTCCAGGAGGATATTCATCAAAGCACTCTCAGGCCTACTGATTTAATTAAAATAATTCACCTTCTGTCTACCACAGAGAAATGTGTTACATTCAGGGCTGCAAGCTTTGTCATGGCTGCACAGAAAGCAAGAACACAAATGATTTTGATTCTGGCATTTTAAAATATGTGGACTGCCTACATACCATTCTTTGTTTAACTCTGGGTGATGTATTATTTAATTATTCATTTTATCTGTCTTCAGTGAACATGAACTCTTGCACAAAGACTAAGTACTCAAACAATTAGCCTTCTGTTTGATTATTCTCCTCAATTTCGGATGGTTGTCTTATTTTTCACCAGAAAATTAAATGACCAGTTTTGATACTGGCGGAAATTATGTCTGTGATCAGACACTGTAGACTTAGCTAGTCTTATAATATCCATACAGAATGCAGAAATTAAAAAAAAAAAAAACTCAAAGACAACTTTTTGAGAGATGCTTGTCATCCTGGTTCTCATCCCTCCAGCACTATAGATGAATAAAATCTAAGAGGGCTTCATCTCTTACATTTTCCTTGGGAAATGTGTTTAAATTACACAGGACCTATATTCTAATATTATTTTTACACAAGGCTACAAAGGTCAACTCCACCTACAATTTTCTTTCTCACACACACACCCATATACACGCACATCTACTTGCCTCTTTGTATAAGATTTTCTTTGAATGCCACTTAATTAGTTTATCCTATCCATGAAAGAGAGTCTTCTGGCAGATATGTAACCCTAAAATCTGTTCTTGAGGCTCACTGGACCTTCTTGAATAGATTTGGGAGCCACTAGGGAATCGATGGGAAAGCCGGGAAGTCTCATTGCTAAAGCACATCACATGAAGTTGGATTTCACTTCTTGGGTTGAATAAATACCTCCCCCTGCCCAAATCAGATGTACACACCACAGATTATTTTCACTGACAAGGAAGCTTCATCTTGATGAAAAAGCTGACATTCTCAGTGAAGGCAGAGGTGGTATTTTCAATGAACTGATGAATGCCCTCTGGCTGACCTGCCTGGTGTCAATAGAAGCCTGGCCTGTAAATCTTTCAGATTCTAGATGCACTGAATAATGCAACGCTCTACTCTTCCCTACCACTCTGCACCAACTAAGGTGATATTACTCTTTAGGCTTGACTCCTACTGGTTGTTCAGCAACTGAATCAGGGGATTTACCTTGGAGTAGGGTTAACATAAGAGACTGTGTGGTGTAGTGGTTTGAGCACTAAAGTACACCTCTGGAAACCAGGGTTCAATTCCCTGCTTGGCCATGGAAACCCAATGGGTGACTTTAGGCATGTCAGACATACTTGGTCCCCTGGAAACCCCATGACAGGTTTACCTTAGAGTTTCCATAAGTTGGAAGTGACTTGAAGGCACACAACAACAACAACACTGACTTACCACTTAACAATTGATTCAATGGGTCTACTTGGTTTGGGACAAACAATTGGATGCAGACCTTAGATTCATCATTTTGCGGTCTGGTTAGCATTAAGGCTGCTAACAACATTGTTTTTATCTATATTAACAGACATACACACCAACAGATCTTCATGCACAAGAGATCTTCTCTTTCTTTCTCATGTACACATCTATCCCTATCCTTGATGATACTCTGTTGTACAGAAACAGGATGATATCTTTTCAGAAAGAATATATGTATGTGTGTGTATATGTGCATGTGTATTTGTCAAAATAGTGAGGAAGAAAGATACAGCATTTAACCAAACTGGAAATCAAAATTAGAATCTCAAAGCAGGCAGGAAAAGATGGATGATTAGAGAACTGTGGTAGGAAAATCAGAAAGCAAGAATTAGGGCCTTACCCATAAGTATGATCTGACAGTGCAGTCTTAACCACATGTACTCAGAAGTGAGACCTATTGAATTCAATGTGATTTATTCCTTGGCAAATGCAATTAGAATTGCTCAGTGAATTACTAGTACAGCTATTGTTTTGGATAATATAAGACTCAATCTAAAAGAGGACATTGCCAGAGGAAACAATTTCTGGCCACTGGAAGCAGCATTCAAGCCTTCTCATTCTTGTGAGCATTCAGAACTCATTACCATCATGTTCCCAAATTTTTCTTGGCTCTCACAAAATCTAGAATCTTCATTATAATGAAGTACAAGATCCATGGATTCTATTTGTTGCAAGCACGCACCAAGATAATAGCAAAATTACTCCTTCACACTAATCACACAAGAATATCTTTGTAGCAATGGCACTTTTAAAAATAATCTAAACTGTTTTATTTCTTCCCACCTTCCTTGTGACTCTAAATGACAATGTTCCTCACTGGAACAGAACATTTCAAAACAAAAACAGAACATTAATCATGATTCCTGCTGCAATGAACCTAAGATTATAGCACTGCCTTCCCCTATTTCCTGCTCCCTCTTTCCCTCCCTTCTTTTCATTTGGATATTGCTACTTTCTGTCTCTGCTGGTTTTCAGAATGATGTTCCAAGAAAATTTAATCAAGGCTGCTCCTGTTTCAGATTAGTCATGTTTATACACTAGCTCACATACAGAACACTTGCAAGATGGTGACATGTCCCCATGAACTGATCTATTGAGCCTAAAGAGTACATGTCATGGAAATGAGATGTGTCTGTGCATCTAGGCCAGACTTGGGAAGAGTTGTTTTTTGTCCAATAGTTCCTAGCATCTCTCAGCCACCATTCTGAGAGCCATAGTCCAAAATGTTACTTTTCTACACACTGCTCTAAATCAGTTTCAAAGATACGGCACTCTGAAAGGCTGCACTTAGCACCTCGATTTTATTGTTGCCATACAGATACATTCTAAATATTGTCCTCTACAGCCTGAGCAGCCATGAGGTCCATGTGTTTTCTTTATTCCATGAATTTCTGGGAACACACTGTTCTCCTGACGTACTTGCTTCAGGCAGGAGTAGGCAATTAAATGGAGTATTCTTTCCTGCTATTGCCGCTAAAGCCTATCGATTCAGCTCACTACAGCTCTTGAATGCTATTCATTTAGTGGAGCTTCTGGCTGCCACTCCATTGTATGCATCGTGGTAGAGATGCAAAGCTGTTTTTTTGTATAATCAGTGGAGTGAATATAGAGACAGTAGAAGGACTACAGACCAGGAGTCTCCAAACTGCTTTTCCTGTAGATAAACTCCCACCCATCATCAAAGTAGAGTTCTGCTGGGAAGTCCTTCTGTAAAGAAGGATGATGGCAAGGCAGATGTGGCCAAGCCAATGGCAAACAATGGGATAAGAAGGGAAATGAAGCCACTGGTAAGAAAAATAGATCTTTTTCCCCTGGAAAACCCAAGTACGTCTATGGGACTTTTTTAGGGAGGGGTAAAAAATAAGGTAAAGTGAGCCCTTGGTATCCACTAGGGTTTGATTCTAGGACCCCCTGTGGATACCAAAATTCATAGATGCTCAAGTCTATTATGTACAATGATGCAGTAAAACAGCATCCATTCTATAAAATGGCAAAATGAGGAGGGGAATATTTTCAAGCCATGGTTGGTTAAATCCATGGATACAGAATCTTCAGATATGGAAGGCTGATTGTATTTTCATGTGATAAAAAAATCTGATGGTGAAGATACCCTCAAAATGATTTTTTTTTAAAAAAAAATAAACTAAGATCATTCATAAATATCCTTACTTTTTATGATGGCAGATTAATTTGAACTTAATTAAAAACCATTTTTACCGCAGTTTCTAGCCCGGACTTGTGTAATATTAGATATCATTTGATATCAATAATTTGGCCTTCTTCACCCATTCCTCTCCACGTGCTTGCGAGGCCCCTGGACAAGCACGCACACAGGCACAGCCGCAAATAGCTGAACCATTCAAAATCGATCCAGGCAGGCCAGTTATAGCCAGGCTGCCACTTTAGGAGACCTTAAAGCAAGTACCCTTTTAAGATCACATTATGTATGCATGCTGTTTACAAAGGACTCCCTGCCCCAAGCAGGCAGCTTGACGAGCCGAATACTCAACTGTCAAGCACTCTGCGTTTGCATACTGTCTACTCCATTGACAACACCGTCATAACTCAATCATGCAAAATACTGACCTTTCGGAGGCTTTGTCTCCAGCCCGAAACCCATCGTTATCCCCGGGAACGGATTAGCCTATGGGTACATTTTCCCCTATAAGACCCCCTGATTTTGAATGTCTCTTCAGATCGCTTCTGGCTTCCACACCGCCTTACTGTTGTTTCATTTGGCGAGCCTTCCTCTCAGCTCCTCGTGCTGAGAATCTCCACCTCTACGGACTTTTCTTCAGACTTCAGGACAGGTGTAGTATTTCCCATGCAAAACCTCCTCTTAAAACCCTCTATCCAACTCTTACCTTTATTCCAATAGCTCTGTGTGAGTGGGTTCGCGTACATGTGTTTGTGTGTTTCATTAATAAAGAAAACAATTATTATTTACTTCTGTTTGCTCCTTGACTCAGCCTGACCCCATAGACATTGGGTTCATGATCTCGATAGGTTGCCCTGCCTCTTGTCTTGCTAGCGGTGCTCTTGCTAATTCCCATTCCCCATTGTGAGCACATTGAGGTGACCCTCCTAGGACCCCAGAAATCAGGGTAACACCATATTGAAGAGAGTGTCAAGAACTGGGTCATTTTGCTTCTCATATTTGGAGATGGGATCAGAAGCAGAATGTCAGTGCAACTTACACTTCTGCTTTCTGATCCACCTTGTAGTGTAGGAGTTGGCAACTTTCTAGCATTAGGAGAGACACCCTGGATGTTCCTTGAACCAACCAGAGGCTGCACTGCAACTGTGGACAGCTAATGAGTTTCCACACTTTTTCCACAGTTGCCACCAAAGTCATTAACTGCACTTCATTGTCACAATGAAATGTGTGCACAAGTTTGTGTCATAACAGTAGCAACAGTCACATTTGGAATGATGCAGTTAATATAAATCCACTGAAAGAAGTTACCATACCAATATGCTTCAACTACATAGACCCTTTAGATATAACAATAATAATAAATACACATTTAAGCATGCAAGCTTTCCACTTGCATTCTATAATATGCGTTATGTTAAACTTATGCTGAAACCCTGTAGGTTGTTTGCACTGGGTCTGATTTTTCATTTTGATAAACAAATTCTATTGCAATAGACCATGGTTGTAATGACACTATATTTTATGATGAATTGTTGAATGAGCTGTCCAAGGTGCTGAACCTATTTTAGGAAGAGAAATAAGATGGTTTCCATGGGTATCAAAAAAGCATAAAAATTCTTAGTATTTTTTGTTTGTTATTACTCTATTTTTACTGCTAGGGAGAGGTGGCTATAGGATCTGGGACCTTTGTGCCAATGTTTGATTTTTAGGTTTTGGTTATTAAGCATCTTGATTAGGGTCAATGGGTGCATGGATGGAAGTGCCATTTGCTATTCTTTGGCCAGCAGCATTAACATTTCATAGATAGTAACACTTCTGTGCTTGAAACCTATTATTTTCTGCTCATAAAAATATATATTCTGTGTCTTGTGTAAAAAATGAAATTTTATGCACAAAAAGGTACAATTTTTGCATGAAGTGAGTCCTGAACTATGAACTGTCTTAAAAAATGTTTTCAACAACTTTCTCTCGGTAAGGAAAAGAACATGGTAAAATGATTCATTCTTGCCTCTAATTTATGAAGATTTCCACCCCTAGTGTCAGGGAGCAAAATGTCTTGGGCTGGGCCTAAGTGTTGCTTATCAAAGTCATCCCATTTTTTTTCTGAGAGAGCTCTGCACATTTTTTGCCTTTTTCTCCCTGATATTCCAACATCCTTACTATAAACACACACACCACTGAAATCAACAGGCATGTAACTAAGTTCACACCTCCAGGTTATGCCTCCTGGAAGCATAAGAAGCCAATGTAAAGCAACAGTATGACTAGCCTAACTGATCTGAATATATTTGCCACAGTGGGGGACAAAAACAATGTATGCTAATTGCGAGTCTGCATGTCAGGCACAATGCTGTGTGTGATGACTAGCTGGGAAAAGTGATTTAGTAGCTTATGGTTGGAAGAGGTCTGGAACTCTGTTCATGTTAATATTCCTCCTTTGGGGATACCTGCCATTAAATTACGAGTCCTGGAGGCTTCTATTACAAATGCACAGCATGTCCCATCAACAAAAATTAGAGTTTAAAAGGCATGTAACTAAGACAAAAATATTCAGAGGAAACCTTCTAGGATGCTTATGAAAGACTGCTTGCAACGAAATCTCAGTTTGGGGTTGTATTATTTAATTACCTCATTCTGTAAGCTTTCAGATCAGTTTTATTGTTCTACATATAAACATAACTCCTTTAAATTCATCCTGCCACACGTGTATCCCAGAATAACTACGTTAAGAATAACTATTCTGTCATGGGTTGCCATTCTATTCTCTTATCTGGAGAAGACCAATACAAAATATCCATTGAACTTCACTGCAGCAATATCCCTTTTTCCTTATCCAGGCTCTTTTCCTCTTACGACCAAATCAAACATACAATTGTCAGTCTGGTTAGCCAAGCCAGGAAAAGTATGTTCAAGAAACCTCTGTACATCTGGTAAAGTCCCCAGAATAAGATGGCCACTTATTCTTCACCAAAGAAGAAGGCAGGGGAGAAATTTGCATAAAATTTGCACAGGCAGCTTTATATATATATATATGGGCACTAATATGCAGATGAGAAAGATGCTTTGGGGAAGAGTTTTGTGTGAGGGAAATGATAGCCTGGGGAAAAGGTGAGGTTAAATTTGGACTGGGTAATTTGTACTAGCTCTTGTGTGTGTGTGTGTGTGTGTGTGTGTGTGTGTGTGTCATTGGGAGGTGAATGTAAAAATTTCACTGATTTTGACTTGGAAATCTGAATGTTCAGGTGACAGTGGGAGGGTGGTACTACTTATAAGTATGAGGTGGAAAAGTTTTCCCTGTATCCTCCTCCCCCCTCTCTTTTTAAGGAAAGATTTCTAAAAGAGCTGAACTATACTTTGATTGCATCTGAGTTTCCACTTGTGTGTAATTTGGTGGTAAGAATATCCTCTGGGGTTGATGCTATAGGGTGATGGACTCCATGGGGACAGCTCTTTTCCTGTTTTTACTTTTCAATCACAATTTCCCTGCAGATGACAGCACTTCATCACGTAACATCATTCCCCGGTGTATTCTCAGCTACATTTTCAATCCAGTCAACAGCCAAGTTGCCAAGGTGAAATCAAGCCATAGCTTGGCTTTTTTAAAAAGAATGAAAAGAAGAAAGGATTCAAATTACAAGAAATAAGATTCTACCCGAACATTAGGAACTGCATGTTACAAAAAACTGCATGTAACATCTACTGGTGGTGTGGTAAATTCTGCAATTCAGTGGGTATGCTTATCATCACAATTACCATATTCAGAACAGCCTGAATATATGGGCAGCTATGTTTGCAATTTTTAACTCCAACAAATGCAGTCTTTTTCTGTACAGCTAAGGGATCTTAATTGCCCATTCAATATGAAGCCATCCCTAAATGCTTTGGATTCCAATGGGACAGCTCATCCTAATCTATGCCTGCCCCCACTCCAGTGAGAGCTGGAACTAAACTCAGTAGGAACAAAGGGGAGGGGGGGGTCTCCTTTGCTTCCTATTTATTTATTTATCATTGTTTTCTCTATAAAAAAGGCCCACCAGACAGCACAGAAGACATCTGAGGATATGAAAGCTGAACACAATATTTATTAAAACATATAGACTGGGTCTTTGAGAAGATTTTAGATCATGCACAGTTCTAGTTGATCTGTAAAGCGGCAGTCATGAGCTATATTCCATTAATCATGAACTGTTAAATAAATTCTGATTTCATATATTATAAAAATAAAGACAGAGCTGTAACACACAATACTATACTGAGACTGTTTTTCTTTTTAAAGAGAACCCCTCAAATTGCTGCAGTTTAAAGTCATTTAAAAACTGTGCATCTAAAGTTCCAGCAACATGATTAAACAAAGCAAACCAGATGAGATAATTCCTCCATGTAAAGTGATATTCAACTATCAGTTATAACTAAAGCTCAGGGCTTACAAAAGTTACTGTTTGGACCGTATTTTCCACAGCTGTTAGGTAAGAATTAAATGAAATGCAACATGTACACATAAATTATATGGCATTTATACCAGTCTTTCTCCTTCCAAATGTTTTGGATTGCAGCTCTCTAACTCTGAATAATATGAGTTAGTTTCCAAAATACCTGGAGGGGACTAGGTTAGGGAAAGCTGCACTTATACTTTGTAAAGGACATTCACTTATACCTTGTAAACGACATTGATCTTATTTTATAGCTTATATTCTTATAAGCCAGGGCACAATAAAAAAGGAACAGATCAAGATAAGTCAGGAAGTTCACAGCCAAATTCATGCAGAATTTTGAACAATAAAGTAACAATACAGAACATGCCTCTCAGCACATGCAGAGTACTTTCCCCTCATAACTGAGCAATTGCAGTCTTTACCCCTATATTTACACTTATAGTTAAGACAGGGGGTTTATGGAATGAAGGCAGATCTCTACTACAAACACAGATTAAGATTTCAGCCCCAAAGAATGGACAATTGTGTTCCCTTCTGTACAATAACCCACATACTTTTTCTCTTTCATTTACAAACACAAAAAAGGTTCAGTTTCTTCCACAACACACCCCACTCCTAACTTTCTCATCACACACTTAATGACTCTTGTCCTCTTAGCTGACATTATTTCAACAGGACAGCCACAGAATCTGTTTTCAATACACATGGCTTGGAAGGAAAGCACCTCTGAACATGTTCAAAGTTGCTTTCCCATACTGCTTTCCTACGCAGCTAGTATCCACTCTCTGTGCAGTTAGAAAACTGCTTCTGAATGCGTTTCTTAGCCCTACAGAATCAGATTTCAGGGCATAAAGAGGGGATTGCAGTATGGAGGAGGACTGCACCTCCCACTTCTGCTAAATTCTCCATTCCACAAATGGAAGCCTGCTTTTGGATCCTATTCTTAATAGTGGCTGGATTATCAGTGGTTCAGTTGGTACAATTATTCCAGGCATCTCAATAACAAGGGACCCAGCACTTGAATGGAAAAGGTGCCATGTATGTCCTTTTCTTCCACAGTGACTTCCTATATCTCCCTATATTTCTCCTATCATCAATATATTGTGTGTTAGTCTTGTGACACAAGGGCACAAAGAGAGCTCTGTTTTGGGAAGTGCTTGAGGGTCCCTTGTGCTTCGCCCTTAAGTTTTAGGATTTTAGTCTGAAGTGTCTTTAGGGCTGCAAGTAACGAGGCCTACAAATGTTTGTTTCAAAGAACAGAGTGCAACGCTTGACACAGTTTGTGAACCTGCTCGGTGATCCTCATCAAGCTTCAGCTGGACCCAGATAAATGTGTTTAACCTCTCTTACTTGCAAAGCCTGATTGTGGAGTTAGATAATCACAAATAAAGTCTAAAATGGTGAATTATTGGCCCTCACTCGGCCCATGGTTTCTCAGGAGCCTGTAATGAGATTTGCTGAATTGTAATTGCATTAATTGCACTGAGGTACTGATATAACTCAGACTGGTACTCACAAGGGAGTGGGAGGAAAACAATTAAAAATGTTTTTGACAAGCATCTGTTCACTCTCAACAGAGGACACGTGAACTGTGTTGCTTTCCAGCTGCTTACAGGAACGGTTACTCAGAAAAAGCAATCTTTTGTACAACAATTCCCAGAATCCCCCAGCCAGCCAGGCTAATGGTCAAGGATTGTATGAGATGTAATTCAATATTAGGAGGGCCCCAGGCTGCCTACCCTAGATACAATCCTTTATTGTAAACTAGCAGAAGTAAGTGTAAGGGAAATGATCACGTATTTCCATTTTCCATAGCCATTTTCACTCCAGTGTCTCCCTTTCCCTTGTATCTAATTTTAGATTGTAAGTCCTTTGGGAAAAGAGCTCTTCTTTCTTTGAAAAGCTCCAAGGGTATAGATGGAATAACAACAAGAAGAATAGCACAAACAATCCCGATATGGGTGGTTACTGAGAGACACACCAGAAACTGAGAAGAAGAAATTTCAAATAACAAGGCAAGAAACCAGGGGCTCTTTCACACAACACGGTTATATTGATATGATTCCACTTTAACTGTTGTGGTCTCATGCTATGGATTTTTGGGATTTGCAGTTTAGGAAAATGTAAGTGGAATTCTCAGGCAGAGAGCTTTAGTGTCCCATCAAACTACAAATCCCAGGATTCCACAGCAACCATAGCCATTAAAACAGAACTGTAGCACTCTAACTGTGTATTGTGGTACCCTGATAAATTTGAGACAAGTCACAAAAGAGATAAAATGTTTTCAAAGTCCTTTTGGGGACAGACTGATTGTACAAATAATAGGAAAAAACAGTACACCACAGTATTAAAACCTCTTTCCTTATAACCAAGGCTAGCAATCATGAGGCCCTGCAGCAGTCATTAGACTTCAAGCCCCAGGAACTCCAGCAGGCATAGCCAATGGTGAGAAAAGCTGGGAGTTGAAGTCCAACAATATCTGGAAGCTGCATGATTGACAGCTCTACTGTGTTTATTTCTTGCTTTTTTAATGGATAGATTTTAAACTGTTTTTAATGCTATATTTAATTAAATGTAACTTTTTAAAATGTTTTACCTATGTCTTGAGTCCTGGTTCTGGTGGAAAAAGTGGATATAAATAAATGAACATAAAACCAAGTTCGGTAGCCAGAGGGAGAAGAGGACAGAAGAACTGATGCCATCATCATTTCCCACCCAGTCAAAGCTAATTTCTCATTCCTGTTTGGTTATTTTGCCCTATGCTTATTTTTTAATCAATTTTGTAACCAAATTTGGATTATTTTCACTGTTAGTGCTCATGTTACTTGCTATCATTTCCATTTCATGTTGCTAATGTACTGTAGGTTTTTCAAATTACAGTGATTTTATATATATAGCAATTTTTTTAAAAAATACAACTTTGTTATATCTTCTGTGGTTGTTTCACGTTAGAGCTGATGGAATCATTGTGTGGGCAGTTTGCATTCATTATTTTATTTTTATAAAATAGAGGTATTTCTAATATTATACTGCAGTTTATAATATCATATCACAGCCAGTGGTATAGTGGTTTGAGTGTAGGACTAGAACTCTAGGAGATCAAGGTTCAGATCCCTGCTCAGCCAGGAGAACCCACTGGGTAACCTTGGACAAGTCACAAACTCTCAGCCTCAGGAGAAGCCAATGCACTAACTTCAGCCACTCCTGAACTAGACTGTTATAGTGCTATTATTCCACTTTCAACATCCTATGGAATCCTGGGGTTTGCAGTTTAGGGATTCCATAGGATGTTGAAAGTGGAATAATAGCACTGTAACAGTCTAGTGAGGAAATGACCTTCCTCTGTATAAATCTTGCCCAGAAAATCCTATCATCATTTCCAAAAGTTAGACTCAACCTGAAGTCAGATAACAATAACTTTGTGTCCTATTTCTAAACATAGCCCAATTACTCAACAGAATAAGGAACTGAGGTTTACAGCGTTGTGCACTAAAACTAAATTTAGAAATACCCTGTATTCTATTTCTGCATAATCCACAACCTGTCCCCTTCAAAAAATGTTAAACAATCTTTCTGATCATAAATAGCCATTTCTGCACACAGTGCATTAGTGAGTCGTGATCCCTGATATCATTTTGCATTTTAAGTATTTGGTCATTTGGGTTTTGGATGCTGTTGCAATACACCAGGCTGTTCCAGAAAGAACTCCAGAATGATGAAGAAGGGCAGGAAGGCTTCAGTCAGGGTCACACAAGTTGCAGGAAGCACAGGGATCTCTAAGCAAAATTTCATGCCCAAAATAGCATTGGCATGCCAGTTCCTAGTGCTAGAAAGGCTAGATTTTGCAGGGAGTAGCCTGAAAAAGGAATACTCCAAAACTCTGGGTATTTAAGGAAAAAAATTGCAAAAAACAACAGATGCACAAAACATTGCACAAAGCAGATTCTCAAGTTTGATTTTAGTGAAGTTCAACTATGACCTCTACTTTTAATACAAATGACCTTGATGGTGCCATATGATGTGCAGATAGTTTAGAGAGGATAAGGAATGGTCAGGGACTAGGGTAATACAATGTCTCCTAGTTCCTGGAGAGCTACTTCTCTATTTTTCACCATGTACCTCCTAATTTTATGGTCTATTTTACTTGGCAAGCTTCGACGATATCACCCAGTGAGCCTCTGGCCATTTCACTGCAATTTTAGGACTTCTAGTACTCTTCAATCTCTCTCAGCTCTAAAAAAACATGTCTCTCCAATACAATGAAATGGTCCATAACACCATAGATTTGAAGAATATTTAGGGCCATTTGGGGGGAGAAAATTGAAACCCCCAATTTGGGGAGGAGGTACAAAATGGTCTGAGGGGGTTGCATGTAGCCCACAGGCTATATTTTACCCATCCCTTGTTTAGAACAATAGCAATAAAATACGTCAATTGCTACAACCAGTCCATGGTTTCTTTGGTTTGTTTCCTTCTTTCAAAACCACGGAAAAGGAACCCAGGTGGAACAGTCGGACACCAGCAACAGTAACTCAGAATAAGGTTTCTTTTCTTCCATGTGTTCAAGACATTCATGATTACTTCTTTATGATCTGAACCACAGACAGAAAGATGTAAATGTTTGCTTATATTGTTCTCACATGCGCAAAAGAAGAATTTCAAAAGTTTTCTCTTCACTGGGTGAGATTATGATTATGAAAGTTTTAGTTGTGAAGTTTTAGAGAACAATGCCGCAATCACTAAAAGTCAACATGGATTTCTCAGAAATAAAACATGTCAGACTAATCTTATTTCTTTTTATGATAGAGTTACAAGCTTGATAGATGAAGGGAATGCTGTAGATGTAGCATATCTTGATTTCAGTAAAGCCTTTGACAAAGTTCCCCATGACATTCTTGCAAAGAAGCTAGTAAAATGCGGGCTGGACAGGGCTACTGTTAGGTGGATTTGTAATTGGTTGACAAACCGTACCCAAAGCGTGCTCACCAAAGGCTGCTTTTCATTCTGGACAGAAGTGACTAGTGGGTTGCAACAGGGCCCAGTGCTATTCAACATCTTGGGCCCAGTGCTATTCAACATCTTCATCAATTACTTGAATGAAGGAGTAGAGGGCATGCTGATCAAATTTGCAGATGACACCAAATTGGGAGGAGTTGCTAATATGCCAGAGGGCATATTAGATAGATTGGAGATCTGAGCCAAAGCTAACAAAATGAATTTCAACAGAGAGAAATGTAAGGTCCTGCACTTAGGCAGAAAAAATGGAATGCACAAATACAAGATAGGGGACATGTGGCTGGATAGCAGTACGTGTGAAAGGGATCTAGGAGTCTTGGTAGATCACAAGCTGAACATGAGTCAGCAGTGTGATGTGGCAGCCAAGAAAGCCAATGTGATTCTTGATTGCATCAATAGGAGTATGGTGTCTAGATCGAGGGAGGTAATGTTACCACTCTATTCTGCATTGGTTGGACCTCATTTGGAATACTGTGTCCAGTTCTGGGCACCTCAATTCAAGAAGGATATCGATAAGCTGGAACATGTCCAGAAGAGGGTGACCAAAATGGTGAAGGCTCTGGAAGCCATGCCCTGTGAGGAGCAGTTAAGGGAGCATTGTATGTTTAGTCTATGGAAGAGAAGGTTAAGAGGGAACATGATAGCCAAGTTTAAATGTTTGAAGGGATATCATGTCAAGGAGGGAGTAGGCTTGTTTTCCACTGCTCCAGAGACTAGGTCAAGAAGCAATAGATTCAAGCTGCAAGGAATGAGATTCCACCTGAACCCCAGGAAGAACTTCCTGACAGTCAGAGCTATCCGGCAGTAGAATATGCTGCCTTGGAGTATAGTGGAGTCTCCTTCTTTGGAGGTTTTTAAGCAGAGGCTGGATGGCCATCTGTTGGGAATGCTTTGATGTAGGTTCCTGCATGGCAGGGAGTTGGAGTGGATGGCCCCTGTGGTCTCTTCCAACTCTATGATTCTATGTAGAATTTTCATTGATTTTTTTTTTTTTGCAGTTATACATTTTTTGTGAAAGTTTCATTTGCACAAGAGAGACACAGACATCTCCAACATACACTGGAAAAACAACACTTCTCATGGAAATGCTTCCCCCCCCAAAAAAAAAACCTTTTCAAATGTGAAAATCTCTCAGAGATAGACCTTCTTTTCAGTAGAGCATCTTGAGGTGTCAAGAACCCCTTCCTTGCAAAGGACAAGAAAATGTGCAAGTGTCTTTTACCTTCCTATTCAAGAGTCCCATCATATGTCCTTTACTAGAGAGATGCTATGTTGAGTAGACCACTGCAGCATTAATTTTTCTATCACAGAAAGCCACTACAGAATGATGGAACATGCAGGAGTAATGACAGCCACTACACTGAATATTGTACCTGCTTATACCAGACATGATGTAAAAATATTTATTTTTCTTTTTTTGATGCATATCAATTTTCATGAGCCTTTCCAATGTAAGGGAATTTTGCTTGCATGGAAATTCTCCATGCAAACAGGAACTTTATTTTCCATGTAAAGGAAGGGAAGATTGAGGGAGTGGGTGAAATGCTCTCTTCAACACATATTGATTCAAATCAGTTAACACCTGAATAGGAATTTAGATTTATCTGCTAAGGAGGATTAGTGTACTCTCCTAAACTACAGCACTAAACATTCTAGCCAAGAATTCTGAATACTACACCAAACTTCAGATCCCAGGATTCTATATCACAGCAGTTAAAGTGCTATAATCATGAAATGTAGATACACTCATACTTCCTAAGGGAGGGGTAAGCAGTGTTCTTTTTACCTTAATAGGAGCACAAACAGCACTGCCTAAACAGCTTGTACAGGGACACCTCATTCTGTTTTCTTACATTTGTGTCAATGCAGACTCAGAAACCCACCCAGTTCATTCTGAAAGGGGAAGATGAAAGAATGAAAAGCGCTCAGGAATAACATACAGTACTCAGAATGAAGGTGACACAGACACTGCCGTCAATAGATTCTCTATTATTATCCTGCATATTTGTACACAAAACATGATGATTTATGACTTTACACAGTAAGCCCATGTATGGCAGAAAACTGAATGACAACTATAACAAAAGTACCAATGCTAAATATTGGGCATAGCATAGTTTCTCTATTCCCATGAATTCACAAAACACTCAGTGTTAAGGTGTGGGGGATTCTGCTACTCAGTCTCGGAAACACATTGTAAATTCACCTGAGGATTACATATGATGAATATTTAAGCAGAAATCTAAGCAATATTTCCACACAAAGAGAAAAAGCTCTTAAGGCAAAATACATCTGTCACTGACATTTTTTTTTTAACAAAATCTCCAACCCAAGCAGAACTCTGTCTGCTGATTCACTTCCCTTCATTCATCTGGGGAGAAGGAAATCCTTCCCCTTCCCCGCCCACTGCAACAACAGGCATGTTAAATAAAGAGAATCCTCCTGAGATATGCAGAAAGAATGTGAATATAACTTACCTGCAGGGAGATGTACATGAAGGAAACAGCTGCTATACTGCAAGCCACAAAAGAGTGGGGCCTATAGCACAGATATGGAATATGCAACAAAGCCATCTTTGGCTGTTTTCAGGAGAGGCTGGGTGCTGCAGGAAGATGCCACAGAATCCTTATATGGCAAAAAGAAGACAGCGTGGAGCAGCATGCAAAGCAGGGTGAATTAAGTGTGCAGATTAAAACGAACAGCTTGCTTTTTGCACAGCAGTTAAGTTCAAAGCTTCCCAGCCGACCACTCTTCCGGATGGACTGGGTACAGAAAATAAACAATGACTTTGACTGGAACAAAGCCATTGTGTGACAAAGGAAAACAGTGTTTAATGTAAATTAAGCTTTTTATTTGCATTGCTCTCCTTTGTTATGGCCCAGGGAGAGGGAAATGAATAACATACTTTGCTGGGTGGATGAAACTGATGTGGGACCTACTTATAAGGAATCAAGTTTGTTTGTTTGATAGAAAGCATTCTTTGTTAAGAAAGCATACAAAATGCAGAAAAATGTACCCAGAAAAACAAATTCTTCTGACTATAACATGAGATGAACATATAGATGAGGAAAATAAACTTTATATGGATCCACCAACCAGTTCCTTTGAGGTATTCCTGGTTCTTTCTATTCACTTGTAAAACAGTTTGTTCCCTCCCACATATGGGTAAATATAGCATACTCTCCAACATTTCACACATGAAGACCAGGACACGTATGACCAAGTAACATTGCAGTGTGGTCAAGATGACAATAGTTACTAATCAGGAAGAACATACAAGCTAGGGAGGCTGAAGCAGTTTACTTTTGCCTGAGACTATGGAGAAGGATAAGATTCTGCCCCCTCCTCTCCTCTCCCCCTGCTCAGCTGATTGCAAACTTTTCCATTTTGAACTCAATCTGCAGCAAATGAAGTGATCTGGGGGCACAGTGGGGGAGAGAGAAACTGGGACATCTTTAAAACTGTTGAAAAAAGTGGGATGACAAAGGGTTGGCTGGAACTGTCTCTGCCAAATCATGACAGTTGGAAGGTATGATATACCATTCTTGTAATATGATTAACTCTAAGTGTTCTTAGAGATATATCACTACATGTCTCTTATTTAAATATCATTTTGCTCAGAGCATAGAAGTTGTTAGTTACAAAAAACTAACTAATTGTAACAAATTCCATTTCCTAACAGTAAGAGTATGACTTTATATTACTACCGTTAAAAGGGATATCTTTACTCTTTTGGTGGTATAACTCACTAGAGCATCACCAAGGCCATTTTCGCACTATAATCTTATAGCGCGATTATTCCACTTTCAACATCCTATGGAATTCTAGGGTTTGCATAGGGAGGGGCCATCCAGATATACATGCTATAAGAGTGTAATGCAGAAATGGCCTAAATGAAAGAGGAATATGGTTCTCCTTCCACAAGGTTGAAGTTCTGTGTATACTGTATGTACCCTGTGATTTCCCCTCATTCTCTATTATGGATGTTGAGCTGAGAACAAGGTGAACAGGAGAGTATATTAGCAATATTCAGATTTTTTTTAAAAAAATGGCCAAAGGTAACTACTTAGTTTCTTTTAGGAATAATAAATTGAATGGTAATTGCTTCTAGGCCACGGAACTATAACCATAACTATTTACTTTAAAAAACAACTTCCAAGCTTTGATTACCACTGAAATATTTTTTACTCTCACTCCTTAAGTGCACAGAGGACTATTCTATTGTATGCATGTCTTTGGAAGCAGTTTTTTAAATAACTTTTTTTTAATAACTAGGATGCCTTCTGCATTTCTGCACTGCTGAAGATCTCTGTTTCCACATTGATCTGGATATGAGATAATAATAGAGGTACTGCACAGCACTTGACAGGATGCTATGGTATCTAGAAAAACCCATCCCCACAGCCAAGGTCTGTTTAAAAAGTTCACACATGATTAAGTTGTATTTGGCAACGGTTTCCTGTTTTTAGGTCTTGTCAGAGTGAATATATATATATATATATAGTGTCTTTTCTCCCAGGAGCCAAACCATATAGGACAATTCATACAGATTCCTCCTTCAAATTTCATTCACAGAATAATCCTGTAAAAGAGGTTTAGACTAAGAGGTCATTCAGTGAGGTTCAAGGGTCTTTCAGTCTGAGTCTTCTGTATATTAGTCCATCACTCCAACCACTGCAGAACATCAATTCTTTTAGCAAGGAAAGTATCAGTGAATGCCTCTCTCATTTGACCTGTCTGAGGCAAACTGCAAGAGTCAGCCCCCGCAAGGAAACGACTGTACAGATGTCCTTGGTCCAACCAAGTGACAAAAGGAAAAGAGAAACATTAAGGTCAGTCATATCTGCCATATTCTAAAATGACTTGCATTATGGTGCATGGTCACATGAAACAAAACTTTCTTTGCATATAACAAGAACAGTGGTGCTTGCATTCAGAGTTCAAATTAGAGGGTTTTCAGAAATAGTGAATGATCTTGAGAAAGGCAAGACTTGTTTCCTATATCCTATTACTGAAGATTCAGGTGGGTAATATAATTCTTTGCAGAGGTTTTGGGAGGTTCTGATATAAAGCATTTAAAAAGCCACAGCATTATGAGCTCTCTTAGCATAGCAGCATGGGTTAGAGACTAAACAACAAAAACAAAGCAAAGTGTAGTGGAAATATACTCAGTATTTACAATCACTAGGCAATAATACATTAAGGCAATCGTTTGGGAACAACAAATGATTCCACAAGTGCAAATAACCAATAACATTGTGGGCTGGCTTTTATCTAGGGATGTAAATCTTTGCTTATTTAATCCTTCAGAAAGGAAAATTTTGGAAGTTTTGTTTCTATTGAGATTATGAGAGTTATTGTGCATTGTCAGTGAAAAAAGGAAAAGAAAGGGGAAAAAAAGGCTGGCCTCAGCAAGGATGAAAAATATTCCAAGTGCTTGATGTTAAAAAAAAAAAAGGTTTCCCAGCATATCACAGCATCTCTTCTTGTCATAGGAAAAACATGTTTGAATTATCCTTAGATTCCTATACTTATTTCACGGACTGGAACTATATGTTAGAATAAAGTTGGTAACTTGGGCAACTATATCCAAAGCCAGACTTAAAGTTCTCCTCCGGCTCAGGGTCTAAATCCCAAAGGGATCTTAAAGCTGAAGTGTAGCAGGCAAAAGAGAAAGCTCATTTGTCCAGGGAAACCCCAAAGACTAGATTCACAATACTCAGCAAACCAGCCAATCCAGAAGCTTTGTACCTCCTGCCAATCACAAAGACAGTTTTCCGCCCAGATTAAATGACCAGATGGCTTTCCACATGCTTCATATGGAGAAGATGAGTGAACTTTCAGTTGAACCTCTTAGTTCAACATTGATACTGATAGAAACCTCCACTACACTGGTGGAGGGCAGCAGACTAGTTTAGGGGGAAGGGGAAGTTCTATGCAGCATATAGAGCATTCAAGGCAAGGAGAACAGCTGGGAAACTAAGGAAGAATAGTCAGGGGCCAGTTGCTGAACCTTAACATTTGCCACTTGAGGAAGTTTCTTAATGCTGCCTAATGGTAGGGCCAACTCTGCATTCTAAATGGCATCTCTTCTCCCTTGCTAGAGCATACACTTTAAAGATTTTTGTTGCATCATTCAAACACACTGCCCTCATGTGTCCTGCATTCATGATACAACCTTAAGGTCACTTCACTCTGCACTGCTACTGGGACAAACTTTTACAAGTACTGTTGCATAATCATATTCCCTTTTGTACCTGAAGTGGGCTCTGGCTACATGAAGACACCATCTGAAGTCTCAGCATCAAATCTCAAGCTGTGGAGTCCCTGGTGGCAGAACCAGAAATTACTTCAGGCCACCAAGTACCATACAGTGTTCTCATGGACTTCCAGATGGAACAGTATTTGTCTAGCTGGAACGCTGAGAATTTAGCAATGTAGGAAAATTACCCTTACCATGGCCTTCATAATGCAAGGAAAATGTAAAAGCAATGTTGTTGACGTCAGCTAGTTGCTCAAGTAAACCAGACACACTGCAGAAGCACAAAGGCAAACAAAGTGACATGAAAGATCTATGATCAAGTTCTCTCTCTTTTTTTCCCAATTAGAAGCAGCATCAACAAGCTGGGGTACAAACTGGGATGCTATTAGTTCATTTATTTGTTATTAAAATATTTGTATCTTACTCTGTGTCCCAAGATCTCAGGGTGGGACACAGACAAGAAAACAATTTAAAGTAATTTATACCATTTTAAATAGATTCAGAGCAATTTTAAACATTTTCAAATTGTTTAAAATGATTTAAAATGGTTTTAACACACCTTAAATGCCAGAATATAAAACCATATAAAACTAATCAAACCATGATTATTAGACTAAAGGTTTTAGTTAAGAACCACAATTTAGCTTGGCATCAAAATCAGCCTCTGTGTTAAATTGGCCTCCAAGGGAAAAGTGTTCCCTAACTGGGGAGCCAGAGGGGAAATCTCTCCTCATAATCTGTTTCTCCCACTGGTGGAAGAGAAAGGAGGGTCCCTCCAGCAAATCTCAACTCTTGGAGACAGGTATAAATAGGGAGAGGTGCCCCTCCATGTATAAAGGCCCTAGGTCACTTAGGGCTTTCAGTGGCATCAGCACCTTCTATTTACACTGGAAAGACAGTAGCAGCCAGTGCAAATTCTTTAGAATCAGTGCGATTGGCTTTCCATAAGAAATCTAGCTGTCATATATTTTACTAGCTGCAGCCCTTATGTTATCTTCAAGGGCAGCCCCATGTAGAGAGTGCATTTCTGTAAACTATCTGGGAATTTACCTGTGTATGAATTACTGTGGCTAAGTTGCTGTTGTCCAGCAAAGGCTGTAGATGATGGTTCGATCAGAATTGACCCTGAGCACTCTGAGCCATGAATTCACTTGGGCCTCCAGTGACAGAGATGGATCTAGGGGTAACTCAAGTCATACACTCCCAAGTGATATGGTAGTGATGCTAGAAGGAGGCTGGTTGCTAGTCTTCTGAACTTAATCTATAGGGATTCTCTATTAGACAAACAGCAGCTGGGGTGGCTAATTTAGGTCAGGACAATGGCATGCCCTCCCCTCTTGCCCTAATGCTACAGTCTTGGTTGGATTAAATCCTCACCTCACTTTTTGCAGCTACTCTTAATTCTAAAAAATATAATGACACACAACATTCTGGCCTCACATCTCCCATACCTTTACTAGCTACACCTTTAGTTTCCTTGATGGGTCCTGCTCTGTAGAAACAACAGAGGAACAATATTCTGCAGACTTATGTCTGGAGGAGTACATAGCATAATGAGCATTGATTGATTTAAATGGATAGGCCAGAAGAACTTTAGGTCAGATTTTCTCAGGAGAGAGAAAAGACTTTGTTGGCCAGAATGAAAAGGAAGTTCCACTGAATGACATTAGTGCATGCTACAATACATATAGAAGCAAGAGCTCTAAAAGAGCCTCTGACAGTGGAATCCTATGGGGATATACTCAAAAGTAAGCCCATTCAGATCAATGGGCTTACTCACAGATGTATGGATATAGGATTATAGCTTGCAGGAGAACTGTTTTTTAAAACCTGGATCTAAACCTTTGTTTGACACATAGTAGTCTGGCTTCAACAAAATTCCTCCCTCATCATGTAAAAAACACAATTATGAGGTCAAGCTAGAAAATGCATTGTGCTACTGACTACAAAGTCACCTTCATAATTTTTGTTAACATATGGGAGCAGCGGCTCTCACATGCCTCATTTATACTGAATGTTCCATGTCTGTTGAAGGTCACTTTCCTTCTAGGCTCTTTTATACCTCTTCTTATAATTCAGTACTTTTGTATTAACACTGCAATTATGATGCGATTAATAGCATTATGCATCAAAGAGAGTCTCCAGATGCTGCTAAGTCCCCATGAAATCAGCCATGTCTCCTCATAGTACTACTTGGTGCCTCCCACAGAAGGAATCATGTAGAGAGGAAGGATTTCTATATTCAAGTTATACAAAGTTCATTCAGAATTGCTTAGCATCGTGGGAACTGTAGTTACAGAGCAAAAAGATTTCTGAGTAAAGGTGGCTCAGTGCCTGCACAATTTCTTGACATCAGCAGCATATTTCAGTACCTTTTCCCTATCTCTAGAACTACTGTAGCCTTTATGTGCTGAAGAGCCTTCTGATAGTGACTAGAGTCGTAGAATGTTCTAGAAAGTTTCCCTTCAACTCTTCAATGAAAGTTCAGCTCATGAGGAAGGAAGGATATAAATTAGAATATAAAAAAAGAATGACCAGAGAACTCCAGCTATTTGACTGGCTAGGATTTGAAAATTTGGGCAAATCTTGCCCCATATGAGTGACAATTGCCATTCAAACCATCTGTATCTTTTCCCCAGCACCTTTTTCAGTAGTTACCCACTCAGAATGGGTAGTAAATGCTTAATAACTTAACAGAAATAAATTTTAGAGAGAGGAGAACAAATCATTTGAAGCTGGGGTAAGTGTAGAAAGAAGGAAGGAAGAAAAGGAGCCAAAGAGCTAAGTGCAATTTGTAACCAGTGGCATCTGGAGTTTCTAATGTCAGCAGTGTGTGAATCTTCTCCAGGTTCTAGTCTGAACATTAAAAGAGCTAGTCAAGGTGTTGAGCCACTTTCCTTAGAATTTTTCTTGTAAAGTTCAGACTAAAATCCAGGCCAGATTCACCCTCTCCACTGACACTACAACCACCAGCTATCTTGTTTGCAATGATGTGGTCCCATGTTCTAGCTGCGTGGCAATTTAAAGAAGAGGAAAAGGGAGAAGGAAGCTTTTTCTGGGGTTGGGGCTGGCTTGTAGATTTCATGTTGCTTTAAAGGGACACTTTGCCATTGATTTAGATGTTATGTGATCATTAACATCTTACTTGTCCTGGCACCTCAACAAAACCAACAGGAACAACAGGAAGATGGCGACTGATCTTTAAAATGTACCACTAACTGGTGCAATTGAATACCTCTCATCCTTTATTGATAGAGCCTCATTATTCCTTCCCTATTGCTTTTTCCTCCAGCCACGTAAAAGCAGAACAAAGGAAACTATTGTGAGCTAAAAAGTAGACACCCAGGAACAGAGCCAAGATTAATCTACCTTTCCTAGAGGAACAATTTGTTTAAGTGCTAGTCATCATCGCCAACAATGGCATCCAAAAATGTTGCACTGCGATGGCTGAATTGAAGTGTTTAAATATTAACCACCTCATATTTACTTTTACCTTGGAACAGGATGAACTAAGTCAGAAGTATATGCGTGTGTTAAATTTAAATGGGAAAAAGGACAATGTTTCCAAATGGCCAGGAAGAAGAGGCATTGAAGTTTAGTTGGAAACAGGTGGAACCAAGGACTTCTAAAGTATGAGGTTGGTTATCTTGGAAACATGCTTGGGATCTTTCATCAAAGAATAATATCCAGGAAGCTGGCCTTTTTTCTTTTCTTCCACTGCAGTGTGAGAAGGGTTTAAAGTGGCCGTTTTGCTGCTACTAGGGGGGTGTTTCTGTGAAAGTCTTTCACATTGGTTCGCTCTTCTCTTGCCTCCCCTAACTGGCATAACCTCATTACTCAAATTAGTTTACAGTAAGAAACAGCAAAAAATAATGTGAATGTTGATACCTCATTCTTTGAAGGTACCTATATTCAACATGTAGTAGCAAAAGCACAATAGTAAACTTTCATTTGTTGTCTCCTATCTTATCTGAAGCAAGGGGCTGTGAGGCTGATTGGATGCTAAGTTTTGTTATTATCCCCAAGTCCTGCAGAGACCTGGATGTGAGTTACTTTTGGGGCAATGACGCCCACAGCCAACATGGTCATCCAATATAGCTGCAAGATCCTTTGAGTTGTAAATCAGTATCTTTTCCAAGTGTTGATATGAACACAGTGGATGAGGGTGCCAGTGGTTCACCAAAATGAGGAGACACTAGGATCTCAGTCCTGACACAAAACCAGAGGCCAACAACTAGGCCTCATGGACCCTCTGTCCACTAAGCCTGGATTACTTGAGACTTCACCCCTTGAATTCCATCCCAGTAATGGCTGTGTCCTTATGGCCAGAGACTTTGAGTCCTTTCATACTACACAATTATAATGCTATAATTCTACTTGAACTGTCACTGCCACTTCCTATGGAATCCTGGGATTTGCACTTTAGAATTCTCAACCAGAGAGTCTAGTGTCTTACTGAACTATGAACCCCAGGATTCCATAGGATGATGCCACAGTAAAAGTGGAATCATAGCTCTATGAGTAGTGTGAGTGGATCTGTTCTGCTCCACCAAGTCCTCTCACAAACAGGCAATGTGCTCAATAATAGATCAAAGACAGATGCTAAGAGTGCTAGGGTCTTGATACTTCCAAAGAGTTTTTTTTCCCCTTCTGGAAGTACCCAGAAGAATGCATCTGTTCCCTAAGCTATGTCCAGTTTCCTGAAAGTGCTTTCTCTTTCTCCTTCCACCCTGGCACCACCTTTGCTTTCTGGATTTTTTCTGTTACAGAGTCATAGCAATTTGATACCTCTTTACGTGTCATGACTCTATCCTAAGAAATGAGATCTGCAATCCAGTGAGATACTTAGAATTATCGACTAGAAAGTTCTAGTGCTATAGTTTAGGAGAGTGCTCTCTAGCAAAGAAGCTTAAGTGCTTCACTGTGCTACAAATCCCAGGACTCTGAACAATGGAGTCAAGACAACTTGAAGTGGGTATCAAACTGCTATAAGTGAATGGTGCACACACCCTTCTTACATCTGTCATGTAATCCAGTTTCTTCTCTACTTCTGATCACACGCTCTTGCTGGACACATCCTCACAATTCATCTGTAGCTTTTGATTGACAGGATGGGACAACTGTTATGTAAGTACCATGGAGAGCACACATAAGGCCTGGTTAACCTGCTTTTGACACCACAGGATGTCATAGATGACTATAACATTAAAATTGCTTATGTAGATAGAAATCAAACACATATAAGCCCAACCTATGTACTTAATATCTACAGTAAAATGTGCAAATCAACTACATTCAGGAGTTCTGAGTCTAAGCCATTTTTGACCAATGTGCTAACAAAGAGATGCTTGGCAGTGGTTATACTGGGTGCAGGGCAGGTAAGTGGAGAGGCAGAGAAGAAATACATGTTCTTTCTTCACATTGTATGATGGGACGAATCCATCCTCAACCCAAGTCATGAAAAAAATGCAAATATATGCTTATATTTCTTCTCTTGTTAGGGACAGATGAATTGCCCTTATCCCAGTGTCACTTTCATTTATGTTTACCCCTAAATCCATTGGTCTGTTTGTTGCATCAGTCTTCCGAATGCAAATATCCAGAGATTTTGTCTCAGATTATTAATGAATTAAGACATAGGGCCTTTCTGCCCTACACTGTTACAGTGCTCTTATTCCATTTTCAACGTCCTATGGAATGCTGGGGTTTGCAGTTTAGGGAGGGGCTTTTAGAATTCTCAGGCAGGGAGCTCTCAAGCCTCAGTAAGCTACAAACCCCAGAATTCCACAGGATGTTGAAAATGGAATAATAGAACTATAACATTGTTGGGCAGAGAGGTCCACAATCTTCCTCTCAAGACTTCTGTCTCAACAGTGTCTCAAAATTTAATAAATTAAAATTGTATCTTGACTTCCTCTGTTGGCCTCAGGGTGGCATATACGTGTCACTTCCTTCTCACCTTATCCCGATAACCTTGTGAGGGAGGTTGGACTAAGAGTAAGTGATGGGCTCAAGATCAGTCAGAGAATTTCATAGCTCACCTTGGGGATTTGAACATGGATCTTTCATGTCCTAGTTCCACTCTAACCATTGCACCACACTTGAAATCTGCTCATTTGTAAACATATTTTGTCCTCAAATCTGCATTCCTATGTATTTATTTAAGTTATAATTTCTTTCTGCATGTACATGAGACAGAGAGAGAGAGAGAGAAAGAAATAGCACCACCAGATTAAGAGAAGTGTGAAATCTGATGGATAGTAATATTATCAGCCCAAAACATGCAGATTAGATCAATTCATATTGCAATTTGCAAAAGCTGAATTACCTATGCATTCCTTTTGTTTTTTTTAAATCAGAAATCTCTCTTTTTCTTTCTTTGCCATATATAAGACTTCAGTCAAAGTTGTGAATTAATTGCAGATTTAAGCATTAAATTAGGAACTTCTTGATTTATAACTCAGCGACTTAGCCACTACATTAGAAGTCTGCACAGAGATTATCCAATTTCTCTTCACTATAGCCTTGAAAACTAGGTCGAGTTAAATGTAATTACTTCAAGATTACTCAGTGAGTGTCCTGTCTGGGCAGGGATCTGTATCCATATTGCACCTATTCAAGTTTAAGCAACAGTGAGCTACTTCATACTAGCTGTCCATTTACAGTAAACAGAATTTTTTGAGGATAACTTCTGAGCAATCCCATAAAGATCACTATGCCCCCCATTTTACAGATGGGAAGGATAAAATTAGTTTCTTTAAAGAATAAAAAACATGGCTGTCTCCTGCAATCCAAACATAGGAGCACAAGTATATCTGGTAAGTCATTAGTATGATGTGGTACCACTCTGTGGTTGTTGCACTTTCAGCTACAGTTTCAATGGCCTTGACCACACATAGACTGCATATTTCCATGCCCAATTTGTCTTTTCTGTTATGATATACAGGTCTTTGTTATGAGACAGGTGCAGTGTGGAACAAAGTGATATTGGCCTCTGCACTCATTGTTCTAGGAATGGGTACATGGTGGCCATAGAAATGTTGGGGGACCCAATTGTCTCTGGTTGATCTGTAGCTCTTTTTGATCTGGGCCAGATAAATTGTGCTTCCTCCCACCAATGTTATTTGCTTATAACAATTAAGCAGAGCTGCATTTCCCAAAGCCCCTCTGAAATAATTAAATGTCAGAAAACAATTTCCAGACTCTTATATTTAAACAGAACAATGCTACAATGTAAATTAACTCCCTCTGAAATGAATAAAGCTTACACTGCAAATGAAGATGTGCTCGCTGCTTTATTTCTTTCCTATCATTTTGCAATCCAGTACATGATGGCCAAATTCTTACAGTCTGCCTTATGATTGCCTACTTAAGAGTTATGGCCAAGTGAGTCCAACAGAACATACTTCCAGCTAAGTACATATAGATGTGGATTGTCCTTCTTGGTAAGTCTTTAAATAGAGGTTGGATGCCTAAGGCCATTTCTACCAATGGCATTGTTTACTGCAGACATGCTCTTGCAACCCAACACTGAGGCCATTTCCTCCCTACACTGTTATAGTGCTATTATTCCACTTTCAACATCCTGTGGAGTTCTGGGGTTTGTAGTTTACTGAGGCCAAAGAGCTCTCTGGTTGAGAATTCTAAATGCCTCTCCTCTGTCTTGGGAATGCTTTAGCTATCTACTCCTGAATGGCAGGGGACTGTAATAGAATAGCCCTTAGGGTCCCTTTGAACTCAGTGTTTCCATGACTGCTATCTTAGTAATATATTAAAAATAGATTTTTCAGCTTTCACCAGGACTTACACAAACCTTCCTTCTCAACATTTTCATTTCCTCAAATAAACACACTGAAACATTTACAGCTGAATCTTGTAAATAGTATACAATAACCTGAATCCTGTTGGCTACTCACAATTAGCATAGATCCCTTATATTAGTGGTTGACGGGTGAGTCAGTATATAGGTATATAATATTGGGTCTACTGTAGTAGATACTAGCAATAAGATTCAGGCCCGTGTATACCATGCAGTAACATCCCAAATGTGATGTCTCCTATTTGACCACTTGTCCACATCTCTGAAAACACCCACCCTCCCACTGCTGCTGTCAACCCCCACCTCCGTTTTCACTTTGTTACAGACAACACTGTATGTCCACCAGTAAACATGGCATGCAAAGATTCTACAGCTTGTTTCCTAGTAGAATTACACTCCTAGCAGTCTCCCGGAAGTGCAGTTCTTCTAGAGAATGAAGTGTGTCATGGTTGCAAACTGTACTTCTCAGCAAAATCACTAGCATTTGGGTATAATAACAGAAGTTGTGGCTGTGGTGCACAGGCAAAACTGGGAAGTTCAAAAGGATCTCACTGGCCATATGTTGCTCCACATCAACTGAAGAGTCATTGTTATGAATATCCTTGTCTTGTGAGGATAGATCACTGCTGGAAAACTGTCTGCTGCTACAGGTAAAACAGGTAGATACTAGGGCCAGAGCTTTCTTGGTAGTTGTACTAGGTTTTTGGAACTCAGAGCAGCTCATTTTATATGTTTCCTATCATGCTTCAGGAAGCCAATAAAGATGGTTCCTTTTAAGAGGACCTTTCCTTTTATTACATAAATAACCCAAATCTTGAAAATGATGCCATAAAATGATAGCTCTACTATTCCTTACCGCTTTTGATTATAGATTATAGATAAATATAGATAAAAAGGAGCCCTGGTGGCGCAGTGGTTAAATGCCAGTACTGCAAGCCAGAAGGTTGTGAGTTCGATCCTGCTGGGCTCCAAGGTTGACTCAGCCTTCCATCCTTTCGCAGGTCGGTAAAATGAGTACCCAGCTTGTTGGGGGCATGTATAGAAATGTTTCGAAATACATGCTATTTGTAAGTTGTTCGCTGCCTCGATCCATATGGAGAGGCAGGATACAAACAAACAAACAAACAAACAAATAAATAAATAAATAATTTTATTTGATAATTGATCTGATGCAATGCTGGAAAATGCCCACAGCAAGTAACTGTCATTCTGAATTAATGAGCTCTAGCAGGTCTGTGAATGTTGACAGTTATGTTTTGAACCAGGGATGTGAGATCTACAGGCTGTGAACATGGTCCTCTTGAGTGCTTTATAAACACTAGAGCCACATCACTCCAGGGCTACACTGTGCGGTCTGAGACCTTATAGTATAGAGGGTGACATCAGCTGACAACTCCCCTTATGGAGGAACATATGGTCCAGAGTCAAGCTCTAACCTTGCTAACCCTGGAGAACTAGAAAAGTACCTTGCTTAATATTTCCTGTCATTCCTTATTATGAGTATTCAGGTTGATAAGGGAGGGACCACAGCTCAGTAGGAAAGTACATGCTTTGCATGCCAAAAACTGGGGGAAAATGTCTCCTTTAGTCTGTCATATCACCAGTGGAATAGATCAGTTTTCAGGCGATGAGAAAGAAATAACTCTGGAATATACAGGGATACATATTTTTGTCTTGATCTCACAAGTGAAAATGAGAGCCTGCAAAAATCCTTTCTTCACTTACAAATCAGCAAGCCATTTTTGAGAGAGTCTTCGCATTTGCAAGAAGGATTTGGGTGCCAATCACATAAGTCGCACAAACAATGTAGCAAAACTACAACAGCTGCTGTCTTGTTGCATAGAATTTTAATAATGTTCCTGTCCTTTTGATCAATCAGCCAATCCTTCTGTACTTGCTATGTGCGTATGTACCCTTGGCTTCACAAACAAAAAATTTAGATATTTGCAGAGATTTTGCACAAATTGGGTAAACCTCAGTAAAAAATTGTATTTGTCCCAGTCTCAGACTTGAGAAATCTGTGAAATTTTGCAGGAATTAATGAATTCTCCACAGGCTGCCTTGATAATGTTAAGACATCCTGTTTCATGAAGGAAAACAGCAATTTCTTTCTTTCTTTCTTTCTCTCTCTCACTCACTCACTCACACACACACACACTAGCCTTAGGGTTTTCCAAGACTGCTGTTTTTATGAACAAGATTTATAATAGCCACCTTGCACATAAAAATACAAGTAGCTTCTTTTGCATGTGAATTATGGGGCTTTGCACCAAAAAGCACTGCTCCTCCCACATGGAACTTCACAATGTACATGCAGGGGAAAAAATCACATGTATTTCTGCACAAAGGAATTTCCAGAAACACTTTGGGATATGTGAATATCCAATAAGATCTGCACAAAGATACTTGTTTTCTCCATAGTGGGGAGAAACCTGTGAAAGTTATTCTTCCTCATTTGCAAGGACAAAATTGAATAGTATCATCCCTACTAGAGGGACAGTATAAGGCACATGTGTCAAACACAAGGCCTGAATCCAGCCCGCCAGGCCATTCATGTGGCCCTCACACCTCTCCTGCAGATGCAGTACTCCCTCCACCTGGAGAGCCTGATCCTCACATTGCGGGCCCCTGGATGCTGGTATTCTGAAGAGGGGCTCAGCAGCCAGCATTTGCAATCTATTTCTGACTGCTCCTCTGTCCAAGTCTCATTGTCAGAGCGTTGCCACGGGTTACAATGTCAATGCTCCTTGCAACTTGCAGGGGAGCAGTCAGAAGTACAAATAGATTGTGAGTGCTGGCTGCTGGGCTCCTTTTCAGAATACTGGCAGCTGGAGGCCCATAATGTGGGGGATCGGGCTCATCAGGTACAGAGAGGAGCAGGGGGGCAGAAAGAGGCACAGGAGAGGGAGGAGCAGAAAGAGGCTCAGAAAGGGTCGGGGGAGCAGAAAACAGCATACTTTGGATATACTGACCAATTCTATGTCATTTTACAGAGGTATAGGGACCATAAACTATGATAAAATAGCCCCAAAATATCCAAGAAAAGAAAAATTGATGCAGAGGGAAGGCACTTTAATGCGACATGGGCAAGTGAATACACATTTGTGCTTAATGAAGACAAGCCGGTATGTCTTCTTTGCTACAAGGCAGTGGCAGTGCTGAAGGAATACAATTTACATTCTGCTTGTCTCAACTGGGACCAAAAAGTTAAACAAAGTTACTGTAATGAACAGTGCTTGGTAATATTTGTCTGATGATTAAAAAAAACTTTCTGTTTTCAAAACTCATTTTTCAATAAATTATACAATAGTTGTATACTTGAGTATCTGCTTGCCATTATTTTCCCTAGACTTCTAGTTTCAGAGCTAGTTATTACTAAAACCAGTAATAATCAAATGCAGGGGCAATTATTTAATATGATAAAACAGTAGATACATTTATATAGTCCTACAGATACAACTGGCCCTTTGAGGGAAACCATAACGCTGATGCAGCCCAAGATGAAATTAAGTTTGACACCCTTGGTATAAGGGATGTGAATGATGCCATTCTATCTCTTCATTGCTTGCACATATGAAGAGGCAGCAACAGCAAGGAGGAATGGGTCGAGAAAGAGCGGACAGCAGGCCTCTTACCAGAGTATGGGCCTGGTCAAGTGCCTAGGGATATTAGTGATGCTCTTGATGCCAACCCTACTTCACCTCTGTTTCATATCCCATCCACCTTTCCACCTAAACAGACAAAAGCCATTTAGAAACACTCAAAACACTACCATCAATAAATCAATTTCATTTTGAGGAGAGTGCCAAGTTAAGATACCTATTTTCGTGTAAGCATCTGATACTTCCATATATATAAAACCATAATGTTTCATAAATAATTTCCTTTGCATTTCAGAAGAAGCTACCATTTTCTCTTGCCAGGGTGCTTTTGTGGGCATTGTAGCAATCCATGGATGATCATGTGACCGTTAGGCTGCAGCATATCAAACGTCCTCTCTGCTCTCTAGGGGTGGTGGAAGGGACAATTTTGTTATTTTTTCCCCTCCTGTGGCTATTTTCCAATTTACTTCCTACTTTAAAGAAGGCCTTTCCAAGGCTTAAAATAGCAGAGTAGTTGGCTTAATGAAATTCATCCCTTCCACCTATCCCAATTTGGCAGGAACAGTCCTGATTTAACCCTCTGTCATCCAATTTTTTTTTTTTTTGCTGCTTTTGAAATATCCCATTTTCTCTCTCCTCCTCCCACTTCCCCCATTGTTCTCAGCTTACTTCACTTGCTGAAAACTGGTGCAAAAGTAGTTTGCACTGAACTTAGTGTGGGGTGCGTGAAGGTGAGGAGATGGAATCTTGCCCTTTCTAGGAAGCTCTGGCAAAAGCAAACTGCTGCAGTCTCTCTTAGGCCCTTTTCACACACGGAGGAAGCCATGCCTGAAAACACGACAAAACGGAGCTTACCTGGAGCCGTCGCAACGTGGAGCAGCGCAAGTTCGCTGCTCCACATGCGGCGGCGTCCTGCGGTGTCCCGCAGTGTCCAAAATGGCGGCTTCCAGCTGGCAGAGGCTCTCCGCCAACCGGAGAAGCTCGCCAGCCGGAAGCCCGCCCCCCGGCCAGTCTGCAGGTGTGCACTTACGTGCGCCTGCAAATCCACACCGGGCGCTGCGACGGGGCTGCATGGGGCTACACGCCCCGTGCTTTTTAAAAACCACTTGAAAAATGGTTTTCAAGAAGCACGCGGCGTCACCACTTCCGGTCGCCCCTGCACAGATTGGGATGTGGAACTACACAAAAGTAGTCCACCCCAATCCACGTTATGGTGTAGACGACCTCCATCAGAGGTCGCTCTACACCGTTTTTTAACCCTGTGTGTAAAGGGCCTTAGTCCCCTTTGTTCGAAATTATTGATAATATTCTAATGTTGATTTGTTACCCCAAAAGGTGAGTGACTTAGGGGTCCATCCACAGTGCCAGTGCCTCCATGGAAAGATGGGGAGTCATTAGCTCAAAGGGGAGGCCAGCGAGAGGAGGGGAACTTCTGGGATCTCTTTACCTGTGTATACCAGTACTAATGCAGAGATAACAGTTGGAGATTAAAAGAAAATTTTATTAGGAAAATCACAATCATACGCAAGATTCAAGCACTTACAACTACACAAAGCTAACCAAAGGAAAGGAGGGAAAACTGGATAGCAAGGAGTTAGAATGAAGTAAGCAATATTTACCTACCCTGAAAAGAAGAGACAATGTCATGTGGCTCAGACTAGGAGTCCGAGGGTAGCACAAGACAGGAATCTGAGGACCAGACTGACAGCCTATGTCCAATGTACTATGGACTGTCTGGCCTGGAACCAGGGTTTAAATACTGTTTTTCTGCCTTGAAGGGGAAAGCACTAATGGTTCTACAACAAAGCAAACAAAGGGATTTGGAGCTGGCTAATGATCTTAGTATTAGGTGACAAAGCACTGATGGGAATCATAATAGCTTCTTAATGTCTGGGCAGGTGAAGGAACAAAAGGGGGAAGTTCAGTAGGAAGGAGGCTACTGGGCGTTGGCCATTTTTGCTTTCTCTAGGAATTTCAGTAGCTATTGGGTTATTGAGAGGATCATCTTTTCTGGCTGATCTGCAGTGAACTCATGACCTGACCATGCCTTGAGATCCCTTCTAACCTCCTTTTGCGTTCAGCCAGTCTTCTTTGCCAGCATGGCTTTTCAGCCTTAAATGTATTGTTTATATTTTGTGCCAATTAAATAATGTTAATTGTCAATCATATCATGGAGTGGGGGTATATGGCATGATAACAGCTTGGACATGCATTTTGGCAGTTTTCATCTGTGAAGTGCTGGAGGAATGGAAATGCCCACATTCTTTAAATATAAGAAAACTGGGTTATTCTGAGGGGGAAAAATAAGTAAAAACTTAGAATGTGCATAGGGGTATATGCCCCCCCACAGTCTGGTGTGGAGTATATATAGCCCTTGAACCTCAGCCAGTTGCCCAACCCTAATGTACTGCAATACATATTGTATTGTAATTGTATAAGTTGTATGTTGTATTTTTCTTTTCTTTTTTTTAAAGTTATGTACACTGGTCTGGGATTCCCTTAGGATGAAGAAGGGGGTCTATCAAGTTGAAAATAGACAGATATCAGTGTTCTTCTCTTACATATTTAAAGCCAGTGAACTCCATGTTTTTGTCCTAACTAGGATAGACTGACTGAATAAATGGAAGCTAACTCTACACTTGATGTAAACCCCATTGGTTCATTGAGTCTCCTTTCTGTTGGAAATAACAACTGATTGTAGCCCATGGCGTTTCTTATTACTCCCTGACCTGACCTTTCTTCCCTCAGAGTTTTTGTTTCCTTTCCTTTCTTTCTTTTTCTTTAAATGAGAGTCAAACGGCACTATAAAGCAGGAAATGCTCATCAAAGATGTGTTAGAAAATGCTACTAACTGCAAAATGCTCAATAGGCTTCCTTCCAAGCATACACAGCTTTTTCAGCTGCTTAATTAGGAGCCATTTTCTGAAATTATCTGTGCTGAATGTCATGTGCTTAACCCATATTTAGCAAAAAGAGGAAGTAAAAGCCATCTGAAGTGATGTTTGAAGAGATGTTTACTCAAGGTATTCAGTCTGCATTGGTACTTATTGATGCATGATTTGGGTTTTGTAGAGGTTAACAGGAACAGGAAGAAAATGTATGCGTTAAAGGGAAAGCATGCTCATAAAAAACACTGGCTATTCTGGCCAATACAAATTTTACATTTGTGTTATAAAATAATAATAGAAGAGCATTACATTTCATACATGGAAAACCTGATCATATTACACAATTATAGCAGTAAGATTTCACTTTAGCTGCTGTGGCATGTGTACATGTGCTTTCCTTTCCCTTAGCCTGGATACACACAGCTTGAGGTACCAAAATACGGCTCTATATGCATGCAATGGCACACAATTCATATTTCAATATCTCAAGCTGTATGTATCTAGGCTGGGAGGAAGGAAAGCACATGCCTTTTACCACAAATTTGACACTAATCTCCTATCTAGAAGTGTAACCTGTGAAATGGCCCTCACACCTTTCCTTTAATGAGACCTCTGTCTTTAAGAGCAGTCAAGCATTCAAGGGTTTTTTTAGCAAATAGGTAAGGATTTTCTCTAGGGCTGTCATGGTACCTTTCAGCAAAGCCCTCAGACTCCAATAAGACTAACCTTTAAAAGTCACATTGAAATTTTTCTGAATGCTGGTCACAGGATAACCTTTACTGTCAAAAAAGTCAACCCAAGCAGTCTTTTACAGCTTGTGGTCATAACTCTTGGGTCATGAGAGCTTTATGTGGGATGAAAATCTTCCCAGAGACTGCTGAAATATTTCAAAACATAGCTTCATTTTGACGGAACTGTGTTCAGAGGTCACTTGCCCATATTAAAGAGGTTGGGAACCAATCTTCAAAAATTGTTTTCCAAGAAAATGTCAGAAACACTCTGGTTTTCAAAGTCTCTTCAGCATTACCAGCTTAGCATTATTTATAAATGTATCTTTGACTGTTCCTTGCAACTTACTAAGTGCTGTGATATCACAGCATTCTCTGATAGGAGGAACATCATCTACGTGATGAAACTCCATTTCTTTGATGTTTCTAAGACAGAGCCTAGAGAGTTACTTTTAAAAAGCAATTAGCTACAATCTTCATACCAAGGCTTTTAAAAATAGTCAGCTGCCATTATAGTTACATTTTAAAGGTAATACCTTACTTTCTTTTTACTCAAAGTAACTAAAATAATTACTGTTAGTAGGCGTTTAATAATAAAAATACTACAAAGTGTCAATCTGTAGCACAAAACATACTTGCTTCCCATTCACCATGCTATTGATTCTGCACCCACAATAGAACAGCTTCACAAGGTGCAACATGGACCAACAGTCGAACCCTGTGATATTCTTCTGCTCTCATTTAGTGAGGTCATACCCACATAACTAAACTAAAGAATTATAGTTACTTTGCAAAAAGAGCAAATATAATCTTCAAGACTGTAATTGAATATAGTTATATCTTCAATATTGGAGAAAGGAATTAAGTATAATCAATGAACAACTATTTGTAACTAGTTATATGGAGTGAAAGATGCCAGATGGCTTACCTGAGTAGTAAAAAGGGAATAGGCACTAAGGACCATATTGCAAACATAGTTTTGGATAACAGAGCACACCTGTGCTTTATACATTATATGAAAGCCTTTGACTGTGAGCAGCTGAACAAGCAGGAGAACGGAGGATTGATTGCAATTGGCATATCTAGAGTCCAAGTAAAAGACAGATAATTAAATAATATACCAACTGTGGGCATCCACCAGGAGGGTTACAAGCTGTGATCCTTCTTCCTTTTTTTAAAAAAACCTTTAGATTATAGGTGGTAAAGCTTGTAGCCCTCCTTGTGGATGCCCACTACAGTTGGCATATTATTTGGTCATCCATCTTTTACTTGGAATCTAGATATGCCATCTGCTATTTATTTGCACCATTAGCAGACCTGGATGCTAAGCTTTCATAACAAATGGTCTTGGCTTTGTGGCAGTTGAGACATGAGGCAAAATGCAGAACTGCTATTCTGGCCAACCTTTGCAATAGTTTACTGAAAAGGCTGGGGAGGCACTTGCCTTTCTGTACATCTCAAAGCCTAGGATGTTCCTAACCTGGCAATCCTAGTAGACCATGTTATAGATAAATATTAAGCCACATCAAGATCCCTTTTTATCTGAAATTCACAAGAAATCCAGGTATAGCTCTCCTGCTATGTGAGATGGTAGATGTGTATAACAAGTTCCACAATAAGGTCCAGAATAGCAAAGTCCCCCCCCCCGCAAACTCACTTCAATGAGTTTATTATATTAGCCAATGGCTATGACAAATACATTTAGAAATATACAAAGCAAAGTATAGTAAAATGCCATTACAGGCATTAACAAATACATACTCTCCAACTGTCCCTATTTGGCAGGAACAGTCCTAGTTAATCCTTTCCTGTCCCACTTTCTCAGCTACCTTTAAAATTTCCTGGTTGCTCTTTCTCCTCCCACTTTCCCCCCTTCATCTTCAGCTTATTTACACTGCTGCAAACAGAGTTCAATATATAAAAGTACAGATATACTTTACTTCATAAAATAGATGTGTTCCTAGACATGACTTCTTTAACAGAAACTTTGATACCCGTGGTAGAAATAACAGAAAGAATAAGGATATGTTCCTACACCACAAAGAAGGAGAGTAGTTCAATATGTTTCAGCAAATGTTTTATTCAAAATTATTATTATGCACACGTGAAATGAAACAGAAACATTTTGAATCTACTAGAGACCACTTCAAAGCTTCTTCCAAAATGCATCCCAGAATGACTTGTTTTTTCTTTCAATAGCCTCCACTTTTCTTATGATTTCCATTTTGGTAGTGAAACTTGTAGATCTATGCTTTCTCAACATGTTAGAATAGCTGGTGAAGCAGGCTGATCTGCATTTCCCTTATCTTTCTGTTTTGCTCTTCATACATGCTCAGTAAGTGATTCTGGAGGCAGTTGTTTACTTTGTGTGTTGTATGTAAGCACACACAGCTACAATAGGATCAGCTAACGTAGAATCTGTTCTTTCCCAAGTCAAACTTTATGGCATTGTTTACTGTAGACATACTGTTGCAACCCAATACTAAAAGTCTGTCTTTTTCTAGCTCTCCTTCACCACCCGCCCAATGCAAAGTCTGGACTCAAAGTCTGGACTTCCACAAAATTGCTTTGTAAAAAGTTGCTTCTTTGTCAGAAGTGCCTGTAGTTTGCCCTCAACTCAGTAGGAGGGAGAGGAAAGAAGAGGGAGCAGTCTTGCTTGCCTTCCTAAAATCAGCACATAAATTTTAAGGTTTCTCTATTTAAAATAGTTGTTTTGTGTGTTCTTCCTCATTGACAAATTTTGCCTCTTGGTACCTGGCTGCACCCTTTGGACCATGCTGTGGTGTGGCTTAGCTAAATGATTTTCATCTATGACATGTTGGAAAGTACGCAAATATTCTTGCACGCAATAATATAAGAGAATTTCAAAAATGTAATAATGGAAATGAACTTCAGTATTACCAATAGGAAAATCAAACTGACACTTTTGAGTCTCCAAGACCATTTGTGGCCAATCTTCCAATCTTTTTTTTCCTGCCAAAATGAAAAGAGCCTTCAATTGAGTGATGTATTTGTGCTTGACCTGTTTGCAGAGGGCTTAAATAAAGGTCTCCACTTTCATGAGTGGATCTGATGGCTTCTCTCTGTTAAATCTAATAACCTAAGCACACACATCTTCATCCATTCCCCATTACTTACTTTGGAAAGACAAGGAGATAAATATAAGAACTGACCTTGGCCATTGGATCTGAAGGAATCAGCAAGCTCCCTTGGGCCCCTGGGCTCAGGATATTTAATGAAATAAACTATTAATGCTTCCCTTTAGATCTGAGATTCTTCTTAGCCCTGCTGGCCACTGCAAGACAGCTACTCTGAGATCTTAAGGAACCTGAGGTGTGGAAGGCAGATAAACAGCATTTCCAGGCCTTTGTGATACTGTTTTAGATGAAAACACACACCAATTTGATAACTGGTAATGCCACTGTGAAATAATATGTTTAAAATGTCCCCTGGAGATGTACCTTAATTTGTAATGAGAATAATGTGTGGTACAGATGGGAGTGGAAGTGCAGACAAATCATCCAAATAATTGTACACAGCCTAAATAACATACTGCAGAACCTCTCATGTTTATATTTAGACTGACTGCAGTTGCAGCCCTACAGAATGGGTCTCCATGGTGACTGGAGAGCCATATTAAGTTTAAAAAAATACTGAGTGACAGACTCGAGAATGTACATGTCTGTGAGTTAAAAAAAATCCTGTAGGTGTATGTTGTGTTTATTCTTTTGCTAATATTTATTACAGTCTGTTATCTTTTGCTGCCACTTCCATCTTGCAAATGATTTCAGACTCCTTTTTTACCTTTCAGTATAAACACACACACACAACATCCTAGTTCACTGTAAAATTGTGATAAATTTAATCTGGGAAAATATTCTTCTTTTTCATTTAAAAGCAGTTTTAAGAAAATATCGTCTTAGGATTTAGCGTTTTTTGTATTAAATGCCTTGTTCTGGCAAAACTATTGCTAAGGAACCAGGGAACGGCCTTTTGGATTCACCTGGTCAAGGGATCTAAAGGTAACTTTTCAGCAGAATGAATCAAGTGATGTATTGAAGCCACCTGCGACTGACCTATGATAGGAGGAAGCTCTGGGATCCAGTGCTCAGTGATGGATAGCATCATTTGATTCATTCTTCTTTAAAGTAACTTTCCACACTCTGTTTTGAGGTGTATACCAGGGGAAGAATAGCATATAAATGTAACCCTTGACTACCTCATTCTCCACTCAGCACCTCTGGAAGTGAAAGACATGGTATAAATTAAAACCATAAGTTGGAAAAAATAATTATTTGGATGATAGCTGTCAGTATCCCCAAGCCAATTTGCCTTATTCACTGGGGAATGTTGGGAAGTATAGGAAATCCATAGAAGACATGGCAAATGATCATAGTGGTTGGCGGATTTTGGGAGTTGCATTCCAGAAAGGAACTATTCTAAGCACTGGCTAAAACATGCCCAAAAGGAATTAATGAACAGCCAGAAAAACTACTGATCCATTCTACCACACAGAGTGAAGTATGAAGCCATTTCTGCTTTATACTGTTATAGTGCTATTATTCCACTTTCAATGTTTTGTGGAATTCTGTGGTTTGTAGTTTACTGAGGCCCAAGAACTCTTTGGCTGAGAATTCTAGATGTCCTTCCCTAAACTGCAAACCCCAAGATTCATAGGATGTTGAAAGCAGAATAATAGCACTATAACAGTGCAGTGTGGAAATTTCCTGAGTTCCAACTAAAGCCTTCTTCAGGAGTTCTGAAAATGAATGTAGTAAATGCATGAACAGGGAGGGTATGCTGGCCCTCTCTGCATCTACCACTGTCTGAACATGGGGGATGATAGTCTGACAGGAAGCCTGGAACTAATGTTCAGGTGTGGGAGGGCTCACCATTGTCAGCCAAGGAGTTACTCAATGGTACATTTTTCATAGACAATAAAAACACAGAATGCATCACATTAAAATAACAAACACCACCCATGGAAACAGGAAACAATTTGTTGTGAAAGCAATGATAAAATAAGAAATTAAATATTACAAAACCGACTAAAATTTGTTACATCTGTCCTTCACTACACTATTTGAAAAGCAAAAGCTGTGGAGATATGTTAGAAGATAAGAGTTCACATATATAATACTCTCAAAAGAAAATGCAGAAAATATGCACATCCATCAAACTTGAGGTATAGGAAATGAGGTGTAGAGCACAATCGGGGGAGAGCAAATTACTTCTCCTATCCAATATCCTTTCATCATCCTTAAATATGAAAATTGGTACAAGCACAATCTGTATCTAGAAGTCCCCTGCATGTCTTCTGTGTAGTTTACTTGTATATAGGTGTACATAGAATAGATTGCATGCAGCCTTTGTTATTCATGGGAGGGCTCAACTGCACCAGCTGCCTTTTTATTTTTATTGACTTTTTTGGTGTGTGTGCATGTGCTTGATCATCTAGTACTTTTCTGAAGGGGCTCAAATATTTGTATATTGTATAGGAGTATTTGTGGTCCAAGCTGCTTGACGTTTCTAATATATTCACCTGTTTATTCTCTGTAGATCCTTTCACTGGTTACTAGTTTGGGCCAGGGCCTGTTTCAAATTTTTGGACCTGGTATTTAAAGCTTTGCATTTTAACCTCCCTCAGTACCTCACAGCTCAGCTTGTGTGGTATGTTCCAACTAGGAATTTGAGATCTACAGGCAAAATATTATTGTCTGTTCCACCAACACATACAGCTTTGTCAAGGCTGTGAGCCTTTCAAGATCTGGCTCCCCATTTGTGGAATAGTCTTCCTTTGGATCTCCGGTTGGAGGAGGATCTCATCCATTTTCGTAAACAGTTGAAGACTTTCCTCTTTGACCTTAAGCCACTGAGTTGTGTTTAAGGCACTGAGATTGGTAGCGACTGGCGGAGTGTTGGAGATTTCATTCCATGTATTGTTGCGGTGTTCTGTTTTATTATCTTTGTCTCTGATTGTGTATGTCAGTGTTCCGCCCTTTGGTGTAAAGGGTATTATAAATAAACATTACTGATAATTTCAGAGGGGGTTCAGCCTTCCTAATCTAGTATTGGAAAGGACTGTGCCACTGTACCCTCCCCATTCCAAGGTCTATGAGGTTTGAAATGGGAGTGTATTGAGAAAGGCTTTCAACATGGGGCTCCTCCAGACAGGGCAAAAAACATCAGCAGGTTACAGTATTTGTTGCTGTAATTCTTGTTTTAAAAACATGAAAAAAATTCTCTTGTCCTGGACTATTTTTAGCAATTTCCAGCACCAGCTGTAACTTTTTGTTCCTACCCTTACATGAGCTTTTTTGTTATTATTATTTTATTATGGGACATGGGAACAAAAGAAATATCCTTTTCCTTTCTCTCTTTCTCTCTTCTCCTGTCCCCCATTTTTAGAGTTATAGTATGTCTGTATGTTAGTCAAATGGCACCTCTGCATGATAGCATCATGCTAAGAATTTTTCTAAAAAATCAGAGAGAATGTTTGCCATTTAGACCATAAGACTGTATCAGCAAACAGCAACCCCAGTTGCACAAATGAACAACCCTGTTGAAGAACCTTACTACAGATTTAAGAAATCATAACAAATAGACACCTTCCCCCAAAAGAATAGAATGAAGGGATATAGAGGTAACAACAATTGGAAAAATCCAGCAAAACCCAAAGAGTTGTATCATGAGCAAGGGTGTTGCTATGGGGTGGAGTGTAGAGGTGGCAAAATGAAGTCATTGCTCTCCCAAGTAAGCAAATTGTGTAATTCCTGCAGAGAAAACTGTGCATTTTTCCTGTCTGTGTTTCCCCTCCACAAACCCACATTCTCCCCATCAGAGTCTTTCACATTAAAAAAAAGAAAAAAAAAAGCAACATATTTTTTTCTGTGCAGGAACACCACTTGCATTTTTGTTCAAACAAATTTTCACCAACAGTTACAAAGTGCAAGAATCTTGTGACTGCTCTCCTTATCATTACCAGAGTGTTTTGAGTGTCATGTGGGTTCAGTTACTGGGGGAGGGGGCAAGGAGAGATGATGATATTGCCTCCACAGTAATAATTCTGCCCCCAGTGACATTTACCTTCAGTCCTCCCATTTCTAGCATTGCGGTAACTGAGATACTGAAAATAGTTTGTAGCTGAAACTTTTACATTTCCTGTGCTCACATTCTCTTGGTAAAATTTCCTCCACCTTTACTGCATAAACTCTAATTCTCAACTGAAGTTTTAAGTTACAGCAATGCTAGAAATGTTGGGAGACAGAAGGGAAATATCAGGAGAGGAGGATAATTCTTATTTGGGAGGCAATGCCCAGAGGCATTTATCTAGCATAAATGGCACCTAGGGCAAATGTGGAAGTTGCCCTCTCTCTCCAAGGCCATTCCCCCCCTCCTCCTCCTAAATCTTCTGGCACAACTTTTTTGTGCCCCCCCCAGTACTGGCACCCAGGGCTCATACCCTACTTGCTCCACCCTAGATATGCCTCTGCCAATGCTCTCATTTTGCCTCCCCCCTCCCATGTCTCTACTCTTGATCCAAGATCCCATGCTTGTTTAGACTTTCTGGGAAAGCTTGTGATTTGTCACTCTGAATTGGTCCTGTTCAGACTTTCACTTCTACCTGTAGAGAGTAATGGAAACAATAGTATGTGGGTAGGGCATGTATTTGTGATATCCCATTTCAGACCAATTGAACAGGGCTTTGCAGCCAGTGATAGCAAGACTATGGTAATATATAAATCCATGAAATCTTGCACATTGCTTCGCTGGTAGGGTATGGAATCAGGCTAGCTTTATACACCTCATCATCAGAGTCCCCCACACATCCATGCACAAGAAAAGAAACACTCTTACTGTGCACTTTCTGTGTTTATTATATATTCAAAAGTTGAGCCCAATTCTATAATATGTTTTTATTTTATTCTATTTTAGCATGACAACTCAAGATCAGATGCAGCAGTACCCTAGCAAGCTGTGATAAAAAAAAAGTTCACTTAAAATATCACAGTGAGACAGTAGGCTTTTACAGAAGAGTAAAACAGCAACAAAATCTCTTTTTATTCTGCACAGATATTTAATGGAAACTCGGGAGATGTGGTATAGCAGACACAAGGCTCGCAATGTTGGAGTGCTGGAATTCCTTGATTAGTAGAGATTATGATGACATAATCTACCACTTCTCCATTGCTCCTACCTATTAATTCTGAGCTCCACCACAATTCTCACAAAAGCTAGAAGAAACCTATTTTCTGAGCAACTATTGATTGTATTGAGCTACCCCTGTTGTTACCCATAATATTGGGAGATGGCTTGATCTTGAAAGGTCAAGTAAGAGCCCTTAGCTTTATAAAAGCGCTGTGCTGGGTGGTGAAGCAAATTGCTAGAAGCCTTTGGTGCTATGGTTCAACTCAGCTCGACTGTATTTTTGGATTCTTCTTGATGTGCAGCTGTGGGCACCTTTCCAATGAACGTCTGCACTTTTGAATGTACCAGTGCACTTCTGCTCAGGTGGAAAGAGCTAACCCATTCAAAAACAATTTCCATGGTATACTTGCACTACTAAATGGTATAATTGCCATTTACTATTATGCAGAGGCAAGGAACTGCTTTTTCTTTTGTGCATGGAAGAAAGCATATAGTTGACAGGGACCATCAAAGCTTATTCATGGTCAATTACTTGCAACTGAAGTCCTTTCATCCATTTTAACATTGCTTCCTGTAATATGTCTGGAAGACATCATTAAAAACCTTTGTGTGGGCTGTTTTTTTTTTTTAACTTCTTTAGTTATTTAACAAAAGCCAGGCTCCTTCTGGTTATTTTTTTTAAAATCACTTTGGGGAAGAAAATCCAATGGCACACACTTTCTTACTGTGAGAGAAAAGTGGGCGGCCAATTCTATGCATGCTTACCTGGGAATAAAGATGTATCTAAACTACATAGCTATATCGGTTGTATACCATTTACCAACAAGTGTAGAAAAGAAAGGGACTGATTACGTCAGTTAAATTCTGCAGTGAAGACACAGACACTATGGAAACTGCAGTTCAATGGGTAGAGTGGTTCCACACTTCAAATCCCAAGACCTAAGGCCATTGAAATTGTATGAAACTGATATAACTGTGTGGTATAGATGCACTTTAAATGTCCTTGAAACTTGTAGAAATTGCATACCAATAAGCATAGTATATTGGGTTGCACACATCCCTAAATAGCATTTTCTTCTTGGCTGCTTATGAAAAGTGGCAGAAAGACAGGCTGTGTGGGGAATGGTGTTTCACATCATTGATCAAACTAAGGGAAAAGAAAACACATGTTCATGTTGGAACATGCCCTGTAATAGTATGTTTATACTTTATAGAAGACTTCACGTGCAAATGTTTCTTAGTAGTTGGCCATGGTATTTTTGAATCAATTGTTGTCAATTTTGTTTTCAGTGATGATTCTTGGATAGACTCTGAATCATTGCTGATCCAAATTTCCAGTCAGTAATACCTGGTAGCTTGGGAAACTGGTATGATGATGATATAAACATTAAACCAAAGTGAGGAATATGCAGACTAATATCAGACATAGGGGACCTACTTCCTGCTTCATGTGGCAATGAAATGGATTCCATTATGATATATTCTAGGTATTGTATTTATTTAATACATTTCTGTTACGGGCCTCATTGTGTGAATAAAGGTATGATCTAAAAACTTAGAGGAGGTGTTACCACAGTTATGATATGTCTGGTGAGAGCACTAGATATCGTTTGATATCAAATAATTTGGCCTTTACTTGACCTTTCTCTGCCACCCTGCTTCATGTGTTTGCAGAGGTCCACTGGACAAGCACGTATTAGGTGCGGCCATTAATGGTTGTAAATTCCAAACCTCGTTTAGGCAGGCAACTTAAGCCTCTCCGATGCTTCAGGGAACACCTTCTTGCAAACCAGCCTTGCTCAGCGCGACTTTACACAAAGACGACCGGCTGAGTGCCGAGCTATTCCTTTATGTTGGGTCATTTGCATACTGGCCATACTATTGTCATCCAGCGCTAAGCCCATCATGTAAAATCTGACCTTTTCCAACACCTTTGTCCAGCTACAAATTCCTTTGTTCTCACCAAGCATGGCATGGCCTGTAGGTAAAATCCACCCTATAAAAAGGTCCCCTTTTCCAAGTCCTCCTTGGACTTCTCGGATCACTCTGGACTTCCATCCAGCCTTGCTGCTGCTCTGTCCAGGGAAGTTGTCCCCTCAGCAAGCCGCGCTGAGCTTTTCTCCCTGCAATCCTCCGTTTCTCTCCAGGACTACGAAACCAGGTGTCATATTACCCACTCCCCCGAAAACTATCCATTTCCATTTCTAGTTAGTGGTGTGCATGTGTTGTCTTGTTTGTTGTTTGTCTTTTAATAAAACTGCTATTTTTGTTACGTTAAAACTTGCCTGGCTATGCTTTTCTGACCTGAAGCCGTAGACATAGGGTAAAAGATCCTAGCTAAAGTTACCCTGCCTCTCGTTAGCTTAAGAGAGTGATCGAGTCTAATTTCCCCCATCTTGTGTTTTTATTTGGTAGTTTGGGTGCCCCTCCCGGGCCCCCCAACATACAGGGTAACAGAGGGAGGAAGCAAGCAAGCAAGCAAGCTGACTGGAACTAAGTCAGAAATTCTTTGCTTCTTACACTGACATTGAAAATGTAAAATGACATTTTAAAAAGCAAGGGCAGGATTTCCCACTGCAAGGGTCTCCTTTGCAATCTGTAACCAATGTCACATTGTGTCAATTACACAGAATTAACCTGATGTTCTGAAAGCCTGCATAATTTTTACAAGAGATATCTGAAGTATATATTTCTTAAATTCTCTACTGAGGACTGGAGTGTTTCCCTGTTTCATATGATAGAGCTTGCCAGGAGAAACATGCCATTTGCTCCTTTCTAAAACTGTCACTGCTCATGACTCTCGTAAAGAGAGACTCTATGGCCATTTCCACACTACGCTTGTTATAGTGCTATTATTCCACTTCCAGCATCCTGTGGAATTCTTGGGTTTGCAGTTTACTGAGGCCAAAGAGCCCTCTGGCTGAGAATTCTAGATGCCCCTCCCCCCAGGATTCTGTAGGATGTTGAAAGTGGAATAATAGCACTATAACAGTGCAGGGCGGAAATAGCCTTAGAAACATATACTCTAGACGATAGATGCGAAGACAATAAATAGAAATGTTTAACTTGCTGTGGCCACAATGCTATGTACACTTATTGCTTGGAAAGTTACTTTAAAAGGAATTAATTGATGTTATCACTCCATGCCACTCAAATGTAGTATGTTCCTCTCATAGGCCATTTCCTCATGGGCTAATAGAAACGGTGCAGAACATCCTCCAGGGAGGACTTCTGTACCTGGGAGCGGACTGGGTCGGACCTACTTAATGTAGATCCACACCTCAGCCCGCTCCGGAACAACCCCAAGTGGTCGTCAAGCATGCTTTTGAAAGACCACTTAAAACAGGTCTTTCAAAAGCATGGAGCGCACCATTCCGTCCCCGCTCTCTGGTGCAGGTTTGCAGGCTCGCACCAGTGCGAGCCTGTGATCTGCCAGGGGCGGGCTTTACGCTAGCGAGCTTCAGTGGTTGGATGAGACCCTCGACTAACCAGAAGCTGCCATTTTCGTCCCGGGAGCAGTGCGGAGCGACGAGCACGCACTGCTCCGGAGCAGCGCGGACCAGACTGGAGAGCCAAGAAGTCCGATAAGTAGTGGCAAGAGGCGATTCCCTTGCCCCATGTGGAAATGGTCATAGTTTCAGTTCTTATAAAAAATAACTTTATTTTCCTTTTTCTCAAAAGTAACTAAGCTAGATTCTCCTCAGTTACCTTAAAACTGGAAAATTACAGGTTGTTGTCCTGCATTACAGAACACATTCTACTGTCTTCAACTTTGTTATCCACTCAGCACCCACAAAGCAGAGCCAGTCAGCACTTAGAACATGAGACAGTCTTCCTCCACCATTTATGCCACACTCGATTATGACAAAAGTAACTAAAAGTTGTAGTTGTAAAAAGTTGATTTTTTCCCATATCAGTATATAATCATAATGTAACTTCATTATACAGTTGGCCTTCCCTATCCATGGATTTTGTATCCACATATTCAACCAACCATGACTTGAAAATATTCCAAAAAGAAAAAAAAATCCAAAAAGCAAACTCCGATTTTGCCATTTTATATAAGAAATGCTATTTTACTACACCATAGTGCATAGTGGGACTTGAGCATCCATGAATTTTGGCATCCATGGGGGGTCCTGGAACCAAACCCTAGCAAACACTAAGGGCTCACTGTACCTTAATTGCTATGAAAATAACTAGTTGCAATACACATATTATTTTGAATTATCTTTTGAATTATTAAATTCTTGGAAATTAACAAAGGGCCAATGGAACTGGATTTTTGCACCCCTCTGAGTGCTAAAAATACTTGCTTACTAGAAAGATAATTTTTCTTCACTTGTGATCCAACATATAGAAGATCTAACAATGCTTGCAAAATTTGAAAGAATGTACAGTCCTTCCTCTACATTTGTGGATTTGACCTTTGTGAACTTGATTATTCATGAAATGTCCAGTTGCCTCCCCCAAGTCTTCCCCCTCCAACTGCCCTGCCTTTTGCCCAGGTGCGCAGATCTTCCTTCCATCGACCTGGACAAAAAGCAAGCAAATGGCAGGAGGCAGCCCTGTGTGTGTGCTTTTTCCAGTCATGTCGCTGCCCCCTTCCATTTGCTTTCCTACAGCCCAGGTGCTTGGAAGGCAGCACAAGCATACTCACGGCTGACCCCTCCTATTCACTTGCCCATCTTCCAAAGTGTGTGGAAGGCAGTGTGCCAAGAGAAATGCAAGTGAATGTGGGGGAAGCGCACGTGCATGGCTGCCCTTCCCATTCACTTGCCTATTGCTTGGAAGGCAGCGCACCCAGGTGAAACGCAAGTGATGGCGGGGGGAGTTCTGGAATAGAATGGAAGAGAATGAGAGAGCTCACATGGATGTTGGGCGGGGGAGTTATTCACAGTTTTTTATGTTCATGAGGGTTCTGCACCCAAACCATCAGGAACGTCGAGGGGCCACTGTATAGATGAAATTTACGAATTGACTTATATTTGGACATTTGGTCAGCCTTTATAGGAACTTATTGCTAATGTCGTTATTTTTCCTTCTTTTGTATTTTTATTTTCGTGCTTTTGTTATACTGGAACATTAGTAAATGAGATCCCTTTTGAATGCAAACAAATTTTCAAGTAATTTTTCAAAAACACAAACATTGCTTTATTACATGATACGCTACTTGTTCCATGATGTTATTTATTCTGATAGCACTCCTGTTCTGGGAATGGTTTGATTTGGCAAAATGTTGAGCTGAACTTCCTTTTGAGTAGACACATACATGTTGGAAAAGTACAGATCTTTAAGTTTTACCACCAACATAGAAATAATAGAATAATAGAAATCTGGAAGTTGATAAAAGAAAAAAAATCTCTGGATATATTTTGGAAGAAGCTTTCAGGTAGTCTCTAGAAGATTCAAAATATTTTTGTTTATTTATGCAAGGCTTACCTGACTTGGTTGTTTCATTTCTCATGGAGACATTATTTTTGAATTACTTGTTCACTGAAATATGTTTAGATCCTCTTTTCTTTTGTGGTGCAGAGATGTGTCCCTACTTTTTTTTCTATGCAATTTCTGCCTCTGGGAACAAATTTTCTGTTAAATAAGTAACAACCCAGAAGACATCTACCTTGTTACCTGAGGTATCTCTGTGATATGTGTCTTCCTTAGCAACCTACTAGATGATGAATAACACAGTGAGAGAGAGAGAATGGAATGACCCCCTCCCACAAAAAAAAAAAAAGAGAGAGAGAGAGAGAGAAAGAAAGAAAGAAAGAAAGAAAGAAAGAAAGAAAGAAAGAAAGAGGGGTGTGCTTATTTATGTTTTACTCTTTGCTTCTGCTGTATCCACCACCAACATACGGTCTGTGACAGATTACTGCCAAGTGATATCCATCCTAACAGATTATACCCCCTGGCCTCAGCCCTCCCCCATGCCTTTCATACAGGGAATGAAGGTGACTTTTCCTTTGAGATGACATTACCCAACCTTTCTCATTTTAAAAATGTACCTCCTTGGCTATTAATATAATTCAGTCAATGGCAGAGTCGCATTCAATTTCTTGCAGCTAGAAATTTCATTTGAGAATGCTGAATGACAATGTTAACTTTGTCAGCACACAAAGATAGTAGCAGATGAAGAGAACATCTCAGCCACAAACTCGACCAATCAAATCTGTCATCTTGGCCACAGGAGATATGACCCTAATGGCTAGAAAAAGCAAATTATATGACTGAGTGATAAAACTAGCACCTCTGAATTCTCTGGCCATTACTTGGAGCTGGTGAGAGGAATCAGGCAGAATTAGTACCCATACTGGAAGTATCATTTCCCTTGCCGACTTTAGGTAATTGTCACATTTAATTTTATACTCTCTTTCTTGAACACATCAAGGCTTACTAGAGAACCAGGGTTGGCTCCACCATTGGGCAGAATGAGGAAGGTGCCTTAGGTGGCAGATAGGGTTGTCAGATCTCAGTGCCTGGCCCTGACTTTCCGGTTTTCATAGGTCATCTCCAGGCATTCTCCAGTTTTGGAAGTCTCAGCTACCAAGAAGCTACCTGAAGATAGATATTTTTTCCACGTGGGCACATGAAGCAAAGAATGAAATGCATTAAAAAAATGTATCCAGAATATAAATGGGGGGCACTGAAAAACCAAGAGGAAAAAATATAGGTACAGCATGTAAAATTTCTCATAGGGTTTCTCAATGTTCAAAACAAGCATAACTTTAAAGAGCTATTGGATTTTTACATTTTTAAACAGATTATTATTACTTATTTTAGAGTCCTATTCTGATTTTTTATCAGAGCAGCAGTCAGGGATACAATACATTCAGGAGGTTCTGCCATGCTTTCTGAAATCATTTGCCCTGGGGAAATGATCTACCCACTTCCATGCAAAAGGGACTCCCTGACTCTAATGTATATTTTATATACGAAGCCTGTACCTACCAAGAGGTAAGATGTGAGCAAAGTGCAGATGTCATTGGCCGGCAACTCCCAACATTCCTCGCTATTGGTTGTATTGCTTAGGACTGATAGAGGTTGTAGTCTTGTATGATATAGCTAGAGCCTTTAAAATGTATTGACAATTTTCCATCTTAAGACAACAAACAAATTGATAGTGGTTCCACTGACGGCGAGGTAGTGAATCCACTCTTAGTTTTATGCCATGCTTCAAAAAATAAAAATAAATAAAAGAGCAATAAAAAATCAATTACAGAGCAATGACCATAAAATCATAAAAGTCAATGGAAGTGAAACATTCAACAAGAAATCCTTCCATACATTGAAATGAGAACCCCCTCCAAAAAAAAGAAAAGAAAAGAAAAAAAAGAAAAGAAAAGAAAAGAGGTTGACCATGAATGTTTGAGAAAGAAAGAAAGAAATGAATATCTAATTGAGTACATACTTCCCATTCTTTGATTATTTTTTCTGTCAGATCACACTTTAAAGGAACTATCCAAGGTGCTGGATTCTCTCTCTCAAATAGGCCCAGAACCTTGGATGGCTCATTTAAAGTTCAGAGTAAAGCCTGGAGTGGATTCACCATCCTGAACCATTAACCTCCAATGCAAATTCAACATGTCAGGATTCTTCTGCATTTTCCCCTTCCACCAATTGCAAAAATTGAGCCTCACTTCATCTAATTCACACATGGCCCTCTGTACTGGAGCCACTGCCCTGTACAACTGATCTGTCATGTCTCCTAATATGGAATCATAAATACCAAGATGCAGAACCTTTCTGTTCCCTGTACAGAGCATACCAATGAAGTCTACCTGTTGCTTGCATAGCAGTTCAGTAAATAAAATGATCAAAGACAACACATTCAATTTGTAACACTGGCAAATTTGCCATGGGTCACAGCACACTGCTGTCCCTATGTAATACTCATTGTCCTTTTGCAATGACTATAGTGTCGTTGTATATTATTACTACTACTACTACTACTACTACTACTATTATTATTATTATTATTATTATTATTATTATTATTATTATTATTATCATCATCATCATCATCATCATCATCATCATCATTATCATTCAATGCATAAAAATTTGTTGCGCAGAATCTACCTAGGGGAAACAATGAACTGTCCCTTCAAGCCCCCTCTGCCAGCCTTCCATAAATTACAGGATTGGGGGCACTAACAAGAAACTGAAACTGAATTGTTATTATTATCAAGGCAGTTTACAAAATTTAAAACTGATAAATTTAAAAAGAATCATCAATAAAACATGCAAAAGAATAAAATAATTAAACTATGACTATAATTTAAAAAACAGTTTAAAGACATATGCATTAATAAGTGGAAGGTAAAAGCACTATAGCACAATGTACTATATTGACTCAATAATACAGGTAGATTGCCTCTACCAGGAAAGCCACAGCGTTCAGTTTTCAAGATCTGAGGATCTGTGGACCCATGCCAGTGGTGTGGTAAGTCCACTCTGGTTTTTGTCAGAACTTTAATGAAGTTGTTCAAGTTGCTGAACTGCAGTCCTTGTATAGGTTCAGCACCTTTTGTACCACCTTCTGGTTTGGGGGATAAACCAGGCTTCCCTGTTCCAAGTCCAGTTCTTGACACATTGCTCTGAACTGAGTCTGCCATCTCAGTTGTCACTGTAAAAATGGTATGAAGATTGAAACATAGTGGAAGTAAAAATGCAATGACCAATGTGCTGAATTTGGAAGGCAAATTTAGATAATTTGCATAATTAGAATATTTGCATACTATGGAAATTGTATGCCTAGGTCTGAGAAAGTGGCATATGGCAGCCCTAAAATCAAGCCATTTCTACAGGTGTCAAACCTCATACCAAGCCAGTGGTTCTCAACCTTCCTAATGCCGCGACCCCTTAATACAGTTCCTCATGTTGTGGTGACCCCCAACCATAACATTATTTTCGTTATTTATGTATTATTTATTTATTTATTTGTTAGTTAGTTAGTTAGTTATTTCCAACATCTAATAGATTGGAAACACTGCCCTAAATCACTGCTCTGGATAGACTTCTAATGCCTAAAAACTGGTAACCCTCCCCCTTTTTTTTAAGCACAGAAAGCGTCCATCAATGCCAGAATTAAGGCAGTAGTTCTAGTTCTGAATGTTAGGCTTCCACAGTTCAAAAAGCCAGTCACTCCCAAAGGCAATGCCAAAACAGCCCATATTTTACACGAGGCGCAGGGAGGAAAGGACAGGGAGAGAGGAAAGATGGTGGCGGCATAAGCAGACGTGTTTTGTTTCACTCCCACCCTCCCTCCCTCCCTTAAAGGGAGTGTGGCTGCTTGGACACTCTCACTCCCACGTCTCACGGGCGCCCCTTCCTTCCTCCTTTCGTCCCTCTGAGGGCTCAGGAGTGGGGTGCGATACCTGCTGTAGCCCCTCGACCACGCTACACCCGCAAGCCCCTCTCAGTCTCCCCACCTCCACCCCTCCGCCTGGCAGGGAAAGATGGGGAAATGTCCCCACACACCCCCAGCATGCCTCCTCTCACCTCCTGCCAGCTCGGTGTCTCCTCTCGCCACCTCTGCCCCCCCTGCCCGGCAGGGAAAGGCAGAGAAACGTCCCCACACACGCCCAGCACGCCTCCTCTCACCTCCTGCCAGCGTAGGGTCTCCTCTCGCTACCTCCACCCTCCCGGCCAGCAGGGAAAGGCGGGGAAACATCCCCACACGTGCCCAGCACGCCTCCTCTCACCTCCTCCCAGTGGGGGGTCTCAGAAACAGCACTCCCATTGGCTGTGAGGCCGCCTTCTTTCAAAAGAGGGTGGGGCAGGATAGAGGAGCGACAACCCCTGTGAAATGGTCATTCGACCCCAAAGGGGTCGCGACCCACAGGTTGAGAACCGCTGTCCCAAGCCATTTAGAGTTAAAATGTCACAGCCAACATGACTTCAATATTCTGTTTTGGGGAATCTACAGTGGCACTGCAAAATCAGAATCAGCACATGGCAGAATGAGCATACATACTGGTGTTTCCTCACAGGTTGGAAACAGACAGGAAGGCTTTCAGCTGTTACAGGTTGTGTGACCAGAAATTAGTCTGAATGTGCTGAGTTGCCATGTTCTTCCACAGAAGCAACAGTCTCAAGTTTTCTCTAAGAAGGCACAAATGGCAGGCAAATGCACTCAGCATGTAGTCCACACAAAAGAAGACTTAAGAATAGTCGCTATAATCTATTCCAGAACTAATCCAATAATGTGCACGAAAGCAGCATGAAATGGCTCTTGGCATTCATTTATTTCTTGTTTGAATTTGGTAAAGGTAATTAGTTAAAATAAATTAAATCCAGCAGTTCCAATTATATGGTTCTCCTCTGTGCTGCATAGTGGATTCACTACAGAAAAACTTGAAATCAAAACTTATCTTTAGGCTGGAATTATATCTTTTGCATATGTTAGATTACGAGGATATAAGGTAGAAAAGGAAAATAAAATACTGTTATTTTATATAACTGCAGCAAGAATAACATTTGCAAAATATTGGTGCCAAAAATGTATTCCTTTACTATAAGAATGGTTAGGAAAAGTGATGGAAGTGACCAGAATAGATAAGTTATCAGGACGATTGAGGGGAAAATCTAAGCAATCTTATCTTAAAATTTGGAAACCTTATATATGTTATATGAAGAATAGATTGGGTGATAAATTTCAGTGAGGATTTGAGCTTTAGAAGAACAAAAACTCCAACATTATAGAGTTAAATATATTTGTACAGAGCAAATTCCTTTTCTTCAAAGTGAGGGGATATTATATGATCAGGCTAAAGCAACCAAGGTCAAAAAGGGTGGGAAGTGGGGGGGGGGTGGGAGGATTAGAGGATAAGTAGCCACAATGTCTTTTTTCTTGACTTCCCTTCTTCAATGCATATCTTTTTCACCCATTTTTTTAGTGTAGACTCTTCTTTTTTTTACTTCTTTTCAAGTCCTATCTAACTCTTGGACTTTCCCCCCTACTATTACTACTCTTTCTTACTTGTTTCTAGGCACTTTATCTTCTTTTTTCCTCCCTTCTCTCTTTTCAGCTTTTTGTTTGTTTGGCCATGTAAAGGATTGCTTATTTCTTTTCTTTTTTGTTTCCTTTTTTTGTTATGGCTGACGTATTTCTTTTTAAATTCAATGAATATACTGTATGAAAACAGTGGATTCACTGTTACAGAGGGATTCATCTTAAAATGTACACAGTCAGGCTGAAATGACTTTCAAGCCAAGATACATTCATGCTATCCACAGTGAGTTGAAGTGTCTCCCCACAGGAGAAAGTGAATATAATACAATATAACTCCTAACAGGTTCAAAATCAGAAAGTAAGGAAATAATATCATAAAAACTAGTGCAAAAGGTGCTATAACACGCTCGTGGTCAGAATGCAAAGACATTGGGAAATGAAGTAAGACATAATAGTGGTAGCATGAGTGAGATCACTGCAGGGACCCACTATAGCAGGAGTGGGCCACTGGTGAGGGGTCACATTGCCAAACCCCGATGCACTGGAGGCTACACCTCTGTCACTGTTACCACCAAAAAGGCCTAGTTTTTATCTTTTAAAAATAATTTTTATATTAAAACAAGGCATGTGATGTGTGTGTGCTTTGTTTAGGAAGTGATTAACATTTCTGGGAGTGCTGAGATTGATTTCTAAACAAAGCATGTACCCCTCCCTTCCTTGTTATAAATGAAAATGACTTTTAAAATAGTATAAATTGGATTTTTCTTTGGAAAGTGCTGTGGCAGTAAGTTTTGTCAGCATGGTGTTATAAACTGGATGCTACATATAGTGTAATGCCTGTGATAGAAATAATATAACACATGCCTCTGTTTTCAAAAGATAGATGAGGGTATAGAAATGTCTGTTAACAAAAGTATAACAGATGCCTGTTTAGAGATGTATGGTGCCTCAACAGATGACTGTGTTATAATGTTGTGTAAAATGTTTAAATTCAAAGTCACTATGATTGCCTCTTAGTAATGTTTTCTGAGCCAGCACAAAATAGTGGTTTGAGCATTGGACTACAGTGCTGAAGATCAGAGTTCAGCTCCTCACTTGACCATGAAAACCCACTGGGTGATCTTGGATGCATCACATACTCTCAAGTCCACCTTAGGGTTGCCGTAAGTTGGAAATGACTTGAAGGCACACAACAACGTTTTCAGAAATGATCATGTTGTGCATTACAGCTTGGATTATGTGATTAAATAGCCTAAAATTTATAAAGTTGCACCCTATTCTCCAGGAATAGCTTCCTGATAACCCATTAAGGAGTTAAGGGAGATGTGGATGCTGATATGACTACTAGACAAGACTGGACTTTGTAAACTTGGGAGCCCAGATGTCCAGAACAGCAAATTCTGGAGAACCTAGCAAGATACAGATTGACAGGTATAAGAGGAAGAACTTCCAATCACCTACAAAGAGAAAGGGGTAGAGAGACCACACTTGTTCCAACAGCAGTGGTACAATTGCAGGAGGAACCTTTAGGGGTGGGGTAGAAGAACTTTCAGTGGAGTACATGTAGTCCACCGGGCACATGCTGCCCACACTTTGGGAAGTGTGGCCCCAGAACTATATTTGTAGTTCCCAAGCCAAATGGGGCCAAAGAACCCCTCTCCATATTCCTCAAATACCCTGTGTTTGAGTGGCATGAGGGATATTTTCACCACATATCTCTCCTTCACCCGAGCCATTTTAGATCTTGGAGAGGCCTTTTTCAAAACAGGAAGTGAATAGAAAGTGACTTCTGGTCATTTCTTGTTAAAAAAAAAAAAAAGGTCTCTCCTTGGCCCAAAATGCCCCTCAAACATGGCAAAAAGCCCCCATGCCCCATAGAAGGCATTGAGGACATTTCAGGAGCAATTTTTAATTATTTATGGAGGCTACACTGCCCAAGGAAGGAAGTGGCAAAACCAACCTTGAATATTCCTTGCCTAAGAAAATCTGATGAAATCATGGTGTCACCATAAGTAACAGAGAATAATCCATAGAATCATAGAATCATATTGTTGGAAGAGAACACAGGTGCCATCCAGTCCAACCCCCTGTCATGCAGGAACACACATCAAAGCATTCCCAACAGAAGGCCATCCAGCCTCTGCTTAAAAACCTCCAAAGATAAAGACTCCACCACACTCCAAGGCAGCATATTTCACTGCCAGACAGCTCTGACTGTCAGGAAGTTCTTCCTGAAGTTCACGTGGAATCTCCTTTCCTGCAGCTTGAATCCTTTGCTCCTTGTCCTAGTCTATGGAGCAGCAGAAAACAAGCCGGTTCCCTCCTCAACATGACATCTCTTCAAATATTTAAATATGGCTATCATGTCCCCTCTTAACCTTCTGTTCTGCAGACTACACATCCCCAGTTCCCTAAGCCACTCCTCATAGGGCATGGCTTCCAGATCCTTCACCATTTTGGTCACCTTCCTCTGGACACGCTCCAGCTTGTTCATATTCTTCTTGAATTGAGGTACCCAGAACTGAACACAGTATTCCAAATGAGGTCTAACCAAAGCAGAATAGATTGGTACCATTAGCTCCATGAATGCTCTGGACTTGTCTGCAATTCAACAAATCACATGGTTCAAAGGGAAGACAAGACAGGAGTCTATCACAATAAGTGTGCCCATCAGGCCCCTAGTATATCTACCTAGTATATCTTCAAATCCATGTTGGTGTTCTGATGTATACACAGAGCTCACATTGCTCTGTAATGGGCAACTACACACATGCATTGTTTTGCATTTACAAAGAGCTGCTTGCTCCATCAAAGTGAAATGAATAAGCTGCTCTTTGCACATACAAGAACTCACAAAAGCTTTCTGTTGGTAAGAAGCCATAGTGTGGGATGAATAACGAACCAATGGGTTCTCTTTTTGCTCAACTTCTTGGAAAACAAAGAAGAAGAAAAGAGAAGATTTATCCTGTCTTTCTCCCAATATGTTACCCAAGGAAGCTATGTTGTGAAATATTCTCCTGGATAGAGGTGATGTTTTGACATATCTTTACCCAGGCCTAAAGCTGCAATCCCACATACTCTATGTGGAAGCAAGTCTCATGGAACTAAGTTAGACTTAATTCTGGGTAGAAATGCATAGGATTGTGCTGTTTAACTGGCAAGTTGCTAATTCATTCTCCCAAGGGAATCTTAGAAAGTATATTTCTGTTAAAGAGTTGCAACAATGACTTTCAGGATTGACCCTTCAGATGTTTTGGGTATCAGTTCCCAGGGCTGACTGAGACTTCTGGGATTTAAAATCCAGAATATGTGCAGGTTGAAAATTATTGGCTTAGATTGTTTCTAACAGAATTCTCAGCCTTCTCACCATACAACAATACTCAGGATTTTATGCAGGAAATATAATGGTTAAACTGGAACAAAATAGGTTTAAATTTGTTATATAAATCTGTCACATGAATTCTGAAGCAGGGAGCATTTCAGTGCCACCCAGAGACAGATCTGACCATCCCACTCTCTGACCATCATATCTTTCCTGCAGACTTGAAGCCCCAAAATGATTTATGTTCTAGTAAGCTTTACTGTGACTGTTCTCCAATTGGCTCCACTGAATTTCTCAGAGAGGAAGGTGGGAAATAAATATTTCATTGCCAATCTTCTTTTCTGTCTGAATGCTGTAAATGTTAGAAGGTTTTTAGGCAGACTAGACAAGTTCCAATAAACAGTGTTTTAAGCACCGGAGGGCATTACTGTCACATGTTTTTGTAAACAAGATTTCTGAAGTCATATCAGCTTTGAAGAAAAAGCTCTCTGCAAAGCAATACTGTTAGATCTCCTTGGAACTGTGATGTTTTAAAAAGAAAAATATGGAATGTTGCTGCTGGTCTGCTAAGAAAGACAGTTCGAGACAGATTCCATGGGGGAAAAGAACGCAACTTATTTTTCTGATCTGAAATAGTGTAAGTATAATTCTAGATGTAAATCCTGTTCCCATACATTTGGATTGAATTTAAATTCAGTCCATCAATTACTTTATTTATATCCTACCTTTTACCCCAAGAGTAGGACTCAAGCTGGCTTACAGAACTGAAAGAAATAAGCACAGATATAAGATGTGTGACACCTGGCTTGACCACAGTACATGTGAAAATGATCTAGGAATCTCAATAGACTACAAGCTGAACTTGAGTCAGCAGTGTGAGGTGGTAGCTAAGAAAGCCAATGCAATTCTGAGCTGCATCAATAGTGCCTCGGTCAAGGGAAGTGACAGTGTCACTCTATTCTGCTTCAGTCAGACCTCACCACAGTTGCACCACAGTTCAGGAAGGATATTGACAAGCTGGAGCATGTCCAGAGGAGGACCACCAAAATGGTAGAAGGCCTGGAAACCATGCCCTATGAGGAACAATGGAGGGAACTGGTTATGTTTAGCCTGGAAAAGACACGCTTAAGAGGTGACATGATAGCTATGTTTTAATATTTCAAGGGCTCTCATATGGAGGATTGAGCAACTCTGTTTTCTGCTGCTCCAGAGCCTACAACACAGAGCAATGCCTTCAAACTACAGGAAAAGAGATTTCATTTAAACATTAGGAAGAACTTCCTGATGGTAAGAGCAGTTCACCAGTGGAATGCTCTGCCTCAGAGTGTGCTGGAGTCTCCTTCTTTGGAGGTTTTTTAAACAGATGCTAGATGGTCATCCATCAGGAATGCTTTGATGGTGTCTTCCTGAATGGCAAGGGGTTGGACTCAATGGTCCTTGTGGTCTATGATTCTATGAAATATAAGTAAAACCACATGTAGCCTAGAAGGTCTCAAAAGAGAACATTAAAAATTACTAAACTCTCTGTAGAATTAAAATCATATAGAACCTTAATTTAACATCAAAGAATAAAAATGATATAACATTAAAAGAGAAAACCCATTTCATAAAACAATCATTTCCCAAATGTATACTGGAATAGAAAAGTCTTCATCTGATGAAAAAAGGACAGCAAGAAATTGGCAATTCAAGTTTCTGTTGGAAGGGAGTTCCAAAGTCTAGGAGCTGCCATGGAGAGGGACCTTGTTTTCCGACCAAACATGCCTGTGACAGTGGTGGGATTGAGAGAAGCACTTCTCCCAAAGATCCTAGAATCTGGGCAGACTCATATGGAAAAATATGTCCCTTAAGATATCTTGGATCTGAGACGTAGAGGGCTATAGATAATAACCTGCAAATTCAAGCCTATGTGTTCTTACAATTTGGGTTCTTTGAGTGTGACTCATGCCACAAGTTTCTAGACAGCATGAATCTATTCCTCTCTGTTCATAAGTAAATCCAACTGAGTAGCTTCCGAGCCAGTGGCAGATATATGCGGGAAGGAAGCGCTTCCAGTCATGCAACCACACATTTTTCCCTCCAAAATGCAGCCTTTTGTCCATTTCCCATACTGTTTCAGAGGGTCTCCCAACTCTGAAGAAAGCATTTTCCACAGGCCACAGGAAGTTGTAGTTATGAAGGTGTGATCTGTAAAAATTGAGTGCCTTGTTTTGCACATGTTAGAAGAACTGTGGCAAGCCATTTTTGGATACAAGAGCTGAGATTCTCCATCACACTGATGGAGCATAAAATCTGTCACACCATGTGGCTGTATCAGGCAAGCAGCCATTTTGCTTGGTGGAGGGGGGAGAGTTAGATATCAACAGAGCATACCTCTTTTTCTGATAGCCTCAAAGAAATATATGAAGTAAGGATCTCCCTGACTTAATTTTAAACTGATCACTTTTACCAACAGCTACAGAACTGTAACAGTCAGTGGGCATGGACCAGCCAAAGCCAAGTATTAAAAAATTTCACTGATTCTAGTGGGACAATTTTAAGTCTATGCTTAACATATCCACTGATTTCAGTGAAATGTAAAAGCAGGGATGTTAAAAAAAAAAACCTGCTCTTTTTGATCTTTTATAGGAAAGGCTGATTCAAAAGAATTGCAGCCATCTTGAGAATTTCACCCCCACACATGAGTGAAATTTCATCCCTGTAAAACAACACCTTTTGCACAAAATACAAAAATATTGCATTTTTCATAAAAATTGTATTTTGCATAAAAGATCGTATTTTGGCACAAAAAATGGTTTTTTGAAATACACTTCCCAAAATTTTCACAAAAAACTCCCCCAATCCAAAAAAATCATAGAAAAATGCACACCATGTCTCATAATCTCTCACAGAGGAAAGTAGTCTTTCAAAAGATGTTAACCTCATATCCAAGAAAGATATAAGCAAAGTTTCATGTCCCTACATAAAAGTCCTTAACTCCAGATGGATATAGATAACTGTTACATATAATCTTTTGTGTAAAGAAAAAGAAATACATACCTGACAAGATCTATGATTATATATGAGAGGGCTGTTTGAATGTGACTCCATGAGTACCTAGATATTTTGACCCATGTGTTTTGTCTGAATCCATTTTAAAACTCTGAACAAAGCTCTTGATGATTTATTTGCACATCCCACACTCACATATGACAGCACTGCCATTTGTCGAGTTCTTTAACTTTTCTGATTGTCATATACTTTGGCAGCAGTTTTATGTCTTCAACTAATGTGGGAGTCTTGGCACACTGAAAACAATTACTGACTGTGAGATGGAAGCAATAAAGTGCAGCACAGAAGCTGTGTGTGTGTGTGTGTGTGTGTAAGTGTATGTAATTACTTCTCTCTGGTATGTGGCACTATGCCAGCCATACTATAATTCCAAGTATTGATCAATTTCTACGCATGTCGACCTGCATTTGTCCATTAAACCATTTCCAAGTGAGTCAAGATGTGAGAGTAATGACCCACTCTGAGGTAGCTACCAAGCTTAATGGGGAGATTTCAGTGAGAGCCATTCTGTATATGACACAGAATGAGGTGCAGAAATTCTAGGACTATACCACTGCTATCACCTTCTCTGCCCTCAGTCCCTCAGCATTCAGAGGAAGACTACAAGGAACTTTTCTGAGCTATCATTCACTGCTTGAGGACCTTCCTGAAGCCAGAAGATGTGACTTTATGGATTCAAAAGGCCTTCCTAGTAGCTGCTCCCTGGCTGTGGAACTTTCTTCCAGGGGAAGCTAGACTGGATCCCTTCCTGTAATCTTTCTACCACCAATTTTTATTCTGGCAGGCTTTCCAGACATTGACTAGCTCCTGAGGACAGGTTTTCTATCATTGATGCTGTGCCTTAAAAATACCATCAACTGATGTGTTGTTAAATTGTATTTAATCAGCTGACAGTGTATTGTTAACATATTTCTACTTGAACAGTGTTTTGATAGCATAACATTTTTAATGGTTGTTTTAACACAGTAACACAATTTTGCCTGTTTCTACTTGCATCTTTTAGCCTATATTGGTTTTAATTTTGTTGCAAGCTGCCTCAGGTCCCAGTTCTGGGAGAAAGGTGGAATATAATCAAATAAATATCAAATTAATAACAAACCACATAGCTATCAATCAAAATCTAAAAATCTCTCACACTTTAGAAGCTAGCAGCTGCAGAACTGGGCAATGGTTCTCTAAGCAGTGCTACTCAAAATGATGATTCATTGACCAGTGCCAGCCCACAAGCCATTGAGTGTCACTGCATGGCAAGTTTCCAGGAAATAAAGAAACAGGTCATGAACTAAAATAAGAAGTACTGGTCTAAGGGACATAATCAAGAAGTTCCTCCAAGGTCCTAGAGTTAACATTAGGTCCAGAACAGCCTGCCTTCAAAAGGACTCTAACTTGTTGCTGAGACGGCAGCAATCCCAGAATGAGTTCCAACCAGCCACAGTAATCTGTCCAAGACTCTGTCTGACCTTACCTGGCCTGTCAGAGATCCTGCACAGCTGGAAGTGATTCCACCCTTCTGGGAGAATCATAGAATCAAAGAGTTAGTAAGGAGCACAATGATGATGTCAGTCCCCTACCATGTAGGAACAGACAGCTAAAGTACTCCTGAGAGATGGCCATCCAACTGCTGATTAAAAATCTCAAAATAAAAAAATAAAAATAAATAAAAGGAGAATCCACTACCTTTTGAGGCAATTTACTGCACTATCATCTGTTAGCTGCAGTGGCAATCGCTGCTACTTCAAGACAGTCTCCTTAGGGAGTCTTGCACCAAACCAGGCCAGGACAACTCCATAACCCAACAGTGTTGGCTGGTGGCTTCCACGTCAGTACGGTCGTGAATCTGATCCAGGTTTTAGTCTGAAATTCAAATGAACTGTCCAAGGTACTGAATCCCGTCCTGAAGATGGGCTCAGCATCTTGGATATCGCATTTTAACTTATTCTGTAAAACAGATGGTGGGAGGTGAGGCTGATCACTTCTCTTAATGTTTAAAAACTGCCTATGATATATAGCAAATCAGCATGGCAGGAAGAGAAGTTTGCTATTTCCATCTACATAATGTGTTTATTTACTACATTTAGGAAGTCGCAATGAAAACAGCCTTATAACAAGCCAGACCATTGGTGCATATCACTCAGTGTTTGCTATTTCAGGGGTAGGCAACTTCCAGAGACTGGGTAGACTGGTTGTAGCAAGGGCTGTGCGTGCCTGCACTCATTTTACTTCCCCAGGCGATCCCATATATCCCCTCTTGAAAAAAAAAAATTGGAAGGCCTAAAAATGACCACCTTCCCTGAAGCCTCTAGAGCAGTGCTTCTCATGTGGCAGACTGCCTGTCCATGCCCCTGAGCCAGGAACCAGTTCTATGCTGTAACACATCATTATTGTATTCACATAGTTTCCCAGAAACTCACTGTGGCTCATCAGTTGATGGCTTGCAAGCCTGTATCAACCTACAGGACACCACCTTGACTAACACTGTTCTGGAGAGTTTAACTTTCCACCTTGGGACATCCTGCATTAGATCTGTTTTAGGCTGAGGAGGAAGGGACCTTCCTCCTTTTCAATTACTTGAAAAAAACAACTCCACAATCTAATATAGACTCATGGGCCCTAAAAGTGATCAGAAATGGCCCAAAGTATCCCTAGAGTCTTGTGGTATGAAATTGCCAGTGTTAGCCCCACTAGTATTGTCTGGGGTTCAGGGAGCTTGGAAAAATGGACTCAGGTTGCATGAAGCCTATGGAGAACATTTTGTCCATCCATGGTATAAAGAGCATGGCAGAGACCCTCCAGGATTTCAGGTTGCATCACCCATCCTCACATATATTCAGCCTTTGATCTGTTCTGTCTCATTTCTCCATCCATTTAAGGTTTTCCTACATTAAGAATAAATCCAAGAAAATCACAGTTAAATATCTATTTCCAACCTATTTTTTCTCTCTCAAAACATGAAATTCTAAATGTATTTTATCTCAAAAGAGTTATTTAAAATTTGACACTTTTTGATGTGTATTTTTGAGATGAAAAATATGTTCTTAACCACATGTAAGTCTGAAAGTGACAATCAGATCAGTTTATACTCAAGTTTGCAATGCCCTAAGCTTCTCTATTTCAGACAACTGTCTTTTGCAGCCTGATCATTATGATAGTAGTTGAATCTGGAATTTCCTGTATGAAAAATATATGTTTTGTTGTTGAGCTACTTCTTTTCCTCAGGAGCTTTAAATACAGATTACAGGAGTGAGGTGACCATTGGCATCTACCTGGAGTCCATACTAGAGGCTGAAGCCTCTTGACTCAGTTTGCCACCTGCATAATCAGTAAAATCGCTGATCTAGCTTGCCAGGTAATTTTTGAGCAAGATGCATTTATGAAATATGAAGTGTGAATTGTTCCTATGTGTTTAGTTGTAATACAGGAAAAAATTGCTAGAGTTATCTTCTAAATGCCTAACAAAACATGATAATAAGCCCTTCAAAGCAATAGGTGCATGTTTTGCTCCCAAGTTCTCTCAATTGTTTTATATAGATCAAATATTTTTCAGCTTAATTCTGCAACGTTCTCTTTCCATCTCCCTCCCAGCAGGTAGTCCAGATATTGTTACGTTGGACATGCAAAACTGACAAATGTACTAGGTGAAAAGGGTAGGAAAAAGCAATCAAGCAAGAAAGTCTAAACAAGACAATAAAAATATTATGATAGTTTGTACCTAACTATTAGAAGAGCCTTTCATGCATGGAACTCAGAGCATTTGGGTCACAAATGGCTCAAATCTGACATTCTTCTTAGAGAAAGGCTATTACATTGGTTGAGCATTTGGAGGAGAGATGAAAATCTTGACATTTAAATACTCAAAACACTACAAATAAAATATCAGTAAATATAGTGGACATCATAATTATGTCCCTGGGCTAAATCCTCATGCTATTTTGCCTAATCAGGAAAGACAAACAGAAGACACTTCCAGCCATTTGACCCTCTAGTCCAATGTGATCTATTAGGTCTGAGATGCTGAAATTTTCTGGGAGATTCTAGGAGGTATAGTCCAAAAGAGCAGCATTTCCAAACTCTGCCCTGACTGGCAGCAACTCTCCAGGGTCTCAGATAGAGGTAGGTCTTTCCTAGTATCTGTTATCTGATTCTTTTAAAGGGAGGTACCATAGATTGAACTGTATACTGTCTGTACATGAGACATGATGTGCTAGGGTCTTTCAGGAAAGGCCTCATAGTGATTTGTTGAATATATTCTAACCACAGTTTTCTTGTATTGATGAAAGGAATGAATTAGATGGTCTACTAGTGCAAGCAGCTAGTGGTTGTCATTTCATCTGGACAGTGAATTCACATTGGATATTTGGGTCAGCTTTAAAGGAGCTATCCAACGTACTGAAACCTGTCCTCAGAATGAGTTTAGCACCTTGAGTAGCTCCCTTAAAGTCTGTACATTAAATGGTTTGATTGGCTCCCTGACATGGAAGCACCAGCTGTCACTGTCCACAAAGTTTCTGCCCGCTCTGTAATTCAGCACTGTGGGAAATCTGGAAGGATAAATCAAAAGCCTATGCCCAGAATGGCCCTTAATGTCTTCTACAGAGCTTTCACATTGCAGCATATGCTAGTGTTGATTCCTCTTGGCCTTTCTCTGTGTGAGTGGAGCATCTGATTTAATTCTATAAATAATCGATGGAAAGCAAAAGTGCAAATATTTAAATATTGATGAGACAGAATGCCCAATGAAGGATAGGTAGCGGAACTGAAAGGACTATCTTTTCCCAGCATAGGAATGATGTCTTTTGGGACAGGCAGAGTTTAATAACATGAGAAAAGAGGCCTCTGTTGAATCAGAATGCTGGTCATTAAATCCTGTTCATGCACAGGCTCTGCTGGAAAGTGACGCGGAGGGCCTTTGGTAGCAGTGTGGCTTGTGACTCAGACTCAGCTGCGAGTAAAAAAATTCTGGGCTCACATCTTGATTTTGTCCTACATTCCTTAAGTGATAGTGGATAAATGCTGCATTTAGAATTTAAACTTCTAGAGTTAGGTGATCCATAATGCTACCAGTATTGCTCTCAGGAAAGATATATGCTGAGCTTTGGGGGACTTCTTATGAGCATTCTACACAACTATCCATTCAGCAACTGAGAAAATAGTCCAAAGCATTTCTATGACATGAACATACAAATGCAAGTTCCTAGTTTGCAAATGCAGCATCGTATATGGCAAGGAGAATGCATGCATTTTTGCAATAATGAGATGAAATGCATTTTCAAGAACATTGTATGATTATGATTATTCAGACCCTGGTCATCAGAATCATAGTCCCATGCTCAAACCACTGCACCATACATTTGCTCTCAAAATACTGTTACTACTAGTAGTAGTAGTTATAATAAGAGGAAAAAGAGAAGTAGTAGCAGTAGTAGCTGAACAGCATAGGGACGCTAAAGGTGCTTTCTACTTCAAGGTTCATTTAGCCTAAAATCAGACTAAATATCAGTTGTGCCCCTATTCCCTCACTGTTTCCTAAGAGTACTCTTTTGCTGTCCCCATCCTCTACCTAAGAGCATCTTGGCTTAAACAATTTAACTTTATCTGGAGAGATAAACAAGTAAAGATCCAGCAAACTAGGATATAGTGTTCTTGAAGATCCCTTTGATTCCCTCAGCTGAGTTGGAAAAAGGAATGTTCACACCTTTTGCATTCTAGTAAGAGGTGGATCTTCTAAAATTAACTCCCCATCTTTCCTCTGTGTCTTAACCTAATCCCATCAACATTGTATATACGGAGAACGCTAAGATTCTAAGTGATTGTAAAGGTCCTTTACAAAAGTACATTAAATTCCATGTAATACCCCTCCTACTTTTTTTAAAACCATTAAACAGAAAGAAGACCATTCTCTGCATTTACAAGTGGAAATCTTTCTCCTAGGACCATGAAAGTCTATAGATTCAGCAGCTTCAGCACCCTGGGACCTGGAACGTTTTCAGATTTGTCCAAATGTCTTCAAATTTGTTCCTTCAGATCTGTTCTTTCTACCTTCTTCCTAATTAAGTTTTGGAAGTCCTATTTCTTATCCCTGTAGAAGCCTAACTTCTTGCATTTCTGGAAGCCTGTTTTCTGGCAGGTTTTAATGGAATTTTCCCTGGTTGCCAGTATGCTTCTAGTCTGAATTCAAAGTGCTGCTGCTGATATTTAAAGCCCTAAATGGCATGGGACTTGAGGTGGCACCTCTCCATATGTACACCTGACTGATAACTGAGATCTGTGTGTCCCACCAATCAGGGTAATATGATGTGGGAAAATATGAGAAAGGGCTTTTTCTGCTGTGACATCCCAGTTATGGAATACTTTCCTCTCAGAGACCCAATTAGTGCCAACATTGCTGTCATTCTGACACCAAGTAAAAGCACTGTTGTTTACCACAGCTTTTGAGATTTAATAGGTTATACTAAGTGCCTAAATACTTTAGAGTCACCAGATCCTGACTGATCTTGGAAGCTAAGTGAAGTCAGCCTTGGTTAGGACTTGGATGAGAAATTACCAATGAATACTAGCTGCTGCCAGCCATATTTCAAAGGAAGGAACTGGACAAACCCACTGTAGTATTCCTTGCCTAAGAAAACCCTATGGAATTCATGGAGATGTCATAAGACAAGGAGCAACTTGAAAGTGCATACAATATTCAGTCCCCATGCACCTTATTTGTAAGCAGATACATGCTCCCAGAAGTCTTTTGGAAGTTCTGGTCTGCTTTTAAACAGGACATGAAAGAACATGTACTTTATTTTCAAAGGAAAAGTGGAATCTTACAGGTAAAACACATTTTTTTTTGGCTGCTTTTCATCAGTTCTTTGTTGTGGGAAGCTGAACATTTGGGATCTCAGGTTTTATTTGGGGGGAGGGCAAATGCAGCTGCTGGATGTTTCTGTATATGACTAGGAAGTTCTACTAAAACAGCAGTGTGAAAGAAATCCTAAAGCATACACAATGATGCTTAGACACTGGATTTTTAAAAATGATTGTTGTTTTTTAAACACTATACTATATTATCTTTTTGGCAGGAGAGACTTCTTAATTCAGAGTGCAGCTGAATGTGCCTTTTGATGAAGGGTTGAAGGAAAACTTGAGAAGTGCTGGGCTTTTACATAGCATTTTGTACAATAAATATACTCTCAGCCTTCTATTTATTATTAACTGCTGACTTTATGCTCCACGCTGTTTTAGCGGACTATGCAGCGGCACCCATATTTGCCCTACAACTTTCATAGTGATTTCAAAATGCTGGAATCTTTATGTTTCTATCCTAAACTTACTATCCTAATTTAACAATGATGCATTGTGAAGAGTACAACATCAATTACAGAAGATAATATTGATAATCTCTACTCAGAGAGTTTATAATGTGTACTATACAGCTAAGACAAAGACAGAGGGAGACGGAGGGAAGGATTATGGAAAGGCAGGTAGCAAAGGAGCTCCATCAGGCAAGGAGAAGCTAAAGAAACAACTGAATATAAAGAGCAAGAGGAATATCTTAGAAAAATATGAGAAGAAGAATTAGTACAAAAACAGATATTCAGGATTGAGAAAAAAATTGGAATCAGAATCATTTAAAAAAATTATCCATATGGATGAAACAGAATTATTGTAAACTGGTTTGGAGATGGTACCTAACACCAGTAAGGTTAAATCATATAGATAAGAATTATTCGAGGTTGTGTTGGAGGGGCTGCCAAGAAATTGGTATTTATACTCCTATGTGGTGGAGTTGTAGATGCGTACAGAAAGTCTGGCAAGTGATATTTAAAGAGATAAAGGGATAATAGAAATTGATTTAGAAATATGTCCCCAGGTATAGCATTGTTATTTATATATGATAAGGTCAATTGCAATCAGGCTATGAAGGATTTAATTACAAATTTATTAACTGCAGCAAGGTTAATTATAGCAAGAAAATGGAAAATTCAAAGAGATCTTCAAATAGAGGATTGGTATAAAAAAGTATGGCAAATTGCAAGGAATGACAAATTAACAGTGGAATTAAGGTTTGAAAAGGAATAATGAAAGGGAGTGACTTTGATGTAATATGGAAGATATTTGTGAAAAGGATGTTAGCAAAAGAGGAAGGTGTTACACCTCCACAAGAAGAGTTACAGTTTTGGAAGGTGGAATAATATGAGGTATAATAAGCTTTGGAGATGGGGTAGGCTGAGTTATAGTAATTTGTCTAGGTTTAATTTAGGGTTAATTAGGTTGGTGAAAAAAATTAGTATATTGATATGTATTATTTTTATTATTATTATTACTATTATCCTTTATTTATATAGCGCCATCCATGTACATAGTACTTTATAAAATTAAAATTCAACAGTTGACATAGATAAATACATAATAAAATAAAGATTAGAAAAAGAAAAAGGTCAAAGGTATATGCAATTACAACCAGTACAACACAATGTTACTATAACGCCAATAAAATTCCAATATCTAATTAAGAATAAAAGCTAATCCAACATTCCAAAAATTTTGGAAAACAAAAAAGTTTTCAATTTAGATTTCAAAACAATAAGAGAAGGGGCAGTTCGCAAGGTCACCAGAAGGCAATTCCACACATAGGAGGTAACAAGAGAAAAAGGGCATAACCAAGCTAAAGAGGAAGAGACTTTAGGCTGGGTAAGAAGACAAGTGTTCGTGGAATGTAGGTTTCCAGCAGCCTGGCAAGGAGATATGAGAGCAACAAGATAAGGAGGAGCTAAAATATGTAAGACCTTAAAAGTCAAAATAAGGAGTTTATACAGGATCCTACAAGGACTAGGTAACCAATGAAGGGAGATCAGGAGAGGGGTAATGTGATCAAAATGGTGGGCTAAGAAAATAATTTTAGCAGCAGAGTGAAAAACAGAAATCAGAGGGGAAAAATGAGATCAAGGAAGACCAATAAGTAAAAGATTACAGTAATCGAGATGAGAAATAACGTGAGCATGGATTAAAGTCTTAGCAGAAGAGGGAGATAGGAAGGGTCAGATTTTAGAGATGTTATAAGAAAGAACCGACATGACCTAGCAACAGTGTCAATATAGGAAGCAAAAGACAAAGAGAAGTCGAAAATGAATCCAAGACTGCGAGCTTCTTTCACCAAATGGATAAGTGTGTTGTTGACAGTAATAGAAAAAGTGGAAAGTAAAGAAGGTTTAGGGGAAAAAATGAGTAATTCAGTTTTTGCCATATTAAGTTTAAGACAATGGTGAAGCACCATGAAGAAATACCGGAAAGACAATCTGTAATACCATCTGCAATATCTGTTGAAAGTTCAGGGAAGGAAAAGTATAGTAGAATATCATCAGCATAGAGGTGATATTGAAACCCAAAAGAACTAATAAGTTACCTAGAGAAAGAGTATAAAGACAAAATAAGAGAGGGACCAAAACAGAACCTCGAGGGACCCCCACACACACTGAGATAGGAAAGGAAAAGGATTTATGATTACCAACTACCACGTTAAATGAACGGCCAGAAAGATAGGATGAAAACCAACTAAGAACAGACCCGGTGAACCCTAAGGCATGACGAAAATCTAACAAGAGAACATGATCAACCATATCAAAGACAGCTGAAAGAATGAGAAGAATGAGGATAGAATAAAGGCCCTAGGACTTGGCTGCGAGAAGATGATTGGTTATTTTAGTAAGTGCTGTCTCTGTGGAGTGTAAAGGATGATATGCAGACTGAAAAGGATCAAGTGTAGCAGCCTGAGACAAAAAGGAAAGACAATGTGCATGGACAATACGTTCCAACACTTTAGAGAGGAAAGGCAGGAGAGAAATAGGGCAATAGTTGGTAAGAGAAGAAGAATCAAGTGTAGGTTTCTTAAGAATTGGAGAAAAAGTGGCATGTTTAAAAGCAGAAGGAAATGAACCAAAAGAAAGAGACAAATTAACAACATAACACAAGAAAGGAAGAACAGCAGGGGAAATAGTTATTAAGAATCAAGGAGGAATAAGATCCAAGGGATAGGTAGATAGATTAGAAGACTTCAAAATTTTAGACAATTCATTTAGTGAGACAGGAGGAAAGGAACAGAATATAAGACAAGTGGACACTTGATAAGTTGGAAGTAAGGAAGAGTTAAGAACAGAAAGGGAAGAGCGAATAGTTTTGATTTTGGTATTGAAGAAGGTAGCAAAGTCATCAGCTGAAAATAATGAAGGAATGGGCAAAGAAGGAGGCTTGAGGAGAGAATTAAAAATAGAGAAAAGACGCTGAGCACAACAAGAATTAGCACAAATTTACCTGAAATATGTCTGCTTGGCAAGAAAAATGGCACTAGGAAGAGAAGAAAGAATAAACTTATAGTGAATGAAATCTGCTTGCTCTTTAGTTTTCCTCCACAAACGCTCAGCAGCACAACAGCATGAGCAAAGATGCCTAATGGAGGGAGTAAGCCAAGGTTGAGGCTGAGAAGCAGAAGCAGGATGCATTGACAAAGGGGCAAAATTATTGAGAGTTGAAGATAAGGTAGAGTTCAGCAAGGAGACAGCAGGGTCAAGGGACCTAGGAAGAGGCAAGGAAGAAAGCAAAGCTTGAGAGAAATCTTCAGAATTAACCAAATGAAGCTCATGAATGGAGCAAATTGCAGGATGATGATGATGATGATGATGATGAGGAGGAGGAGGAGTAAGTACAAATGAGACAAGGTGGTGATCAGATAATGGAAATTCAATAACCAAAAAACAAGAACAAGAGCAACGTTTAGTAAAAACAAGATTGAGACAATGACCAAGGGAGTGAGTGGGAGAGTTAGAGCAAAGCTCAAGTCCAAAGGAGGACAGTAAAGAAAGAAAACGTGAAGTGAAGACATGATCAGAGTCATCTACATGCACATTGAAATCACCCAGAATAAGTAAGGGAATATTGTCTGAAATAAAGATAGTCAACCAAGAGTCAAAATCTGACAAAAAGGGAGAGAGAGGACCAGGTGGATGAAAGATGACAGCAACTCGCAGGTGCAGGGGTAAAAAGGGTCACACAGCATGAACCTCAAATGAAGAAAAACATTGAGTGGAAGGGAAAGAAGGGAGCTGAAACTGGCACAAAGCAGATAACAAAAGACCTATCCTGCTCCCACTACCCTCCTGACGACTAGTGTGAGAGAAAGAAAGTCCACCAAAAGAGAGGGCAGTAGAAGTGGCAGTGTCATGAGCTGGAAGCCAGGTTTTGGTAAGACCAAGAATGTGAAGATGTTTAGAAAAGAATAAAGATATAGGACAATACGAGTAATTAGGTAATAATAGTTATGGTTTACGATAGAAATAAGAATGAAAGTTACTAATTAGTTACTATTATATTTTGAAAATAATAATTATGGGTATAATTAATAATGGTATAATGAAAATGAAACATATGTTTATATATATATTATATTTTATATATATAAAAAACCCAAAAATATATAACAGGTATGATTTATAACATATTGTATGAGTAATACTATGTATAAGAAATCTGGAGAGTAATAGAAATGTAAGCATTTTTCCCTTTCCTTTCACTTTTGTTATGTTATGTCTTTGTTTTGTTTTTTACAACAAAAACTTAAAAAAAAAAAGAAACAACTGATTAAAAACAAGCTGGGTTCCTGTCATATAGAAAGAGGTAGAGCTGCAGACCACACTAAAAGACTGAGGATAGTATGAAAGAGGGAAACAAGAACTGCTAGACCTTTAACCGAGGAGCAGAAAATGCACCTCCAAAATGCACATTGGCCTCAGGCATTTTTTTATATTTTACATGATGGCTAGAGCTTTTACTCTATGTATGGATGTGCTTTCAACTTACCTGTCAATTTATGGTGACTTCATGAATTTCACAGGGTTTTTTAGGCAAGGAATAGTCAAAGGTGGTTTTTACTCCTGAATATAATCAACAGCACCTGGTATTCATGGCTGCCTCCCATCCAACTACTAATCTAGTACAACCCTACTTATCTTTCAAAATCAGATCAGAGCTGGTACCTTTAGAGCATCAATTATTATTTTTGCTGTTACCAAAATATTCTTACTGCAACTTTGGTTCTTAATGAGAATTAAACTCAGTAAGATGACCCTAGCTTCCCAAAGTGGTTGTCGTTGTTTTTTAAGCTACTTGTCTCGAATAGCTTCTTGTCAATTTTCTTTCTTCCATATGGTAATTAAGCAGTTCTATTTACATATATGTAAACATTCTTATAGTCAGTCACATCAGTCCTGTCAATTTGTAACTGCTTTGATAGGTAACCACAGCACTGAGACAGTCTGTGAATTATCTAGTAGTGACGGTGGACATTTTAAGTGTAAGGACAAGAATCTTGATACTGATGAGAAAAAGGAGATCCAGTACAAAACATTCTCAAAATCAAATTCATACTGGCAAGATTGACGTTTTTACCAAAATTGTGTCTGATCTTGCATAGCAAGTCCTTCAGACTTTGACGATTGTAACAGCTAGGGCCAGCCTTACAATTATACAGAATAAGGCATCTGCTGCAGGCAGAACATATTTGATGTTATAAAAAGACTGCAAATTGTGAGTTACTAATTTATTGTTATTATTGTACTGTTATTGTAAGAGATGCAAATACATGTATATAGGATTTTTCATTTGCTTCATACGCCCAAATAACCCGACCAGCCTTAGATACTATGAACTATCCTCAAAATCTGAGCGGTGTTATTTGCAGCTTGTTCCGGGGAACAAAATATTTTTGATCAGCAGTAAAAGAAACTCAGTTGGGAAGTCAACTGCCATGCACTCGAATTTGTTTCTGTCCCAAAATTTACTTACCAGTCTTGCACAGCATTGAAAGATTCTTCGTTGGTGATGTCGTACATTAAAATGAAGCCCATTGCACCCCGATAGTAGGCTGTAGTAATTGTCCTATATCTTTCTTGACCAGCTGTGTCCTAAAAAAACCAAATATAGAGGAATAATAGAAAAATGCTGTCAAACTCCACTCTTTAAAACTAGCAACAACAGTTAAAGTTTCAGGGTCATGTTATTTGCATGGAAATTCACCACACTGTGTACCTTCCAATAAAGAAGGCATTTTCTGGTACAGTGAAGGCAGAGGTCCCTTATTTTTAGTGCTGGTAAACCTTTCTAGGAACAGTAATATGCTATTCACATTTCATTATGTTCTATGAAAAACTCATTATTATGAAACAAAACCAAAAACTGACAAATTAGGGATGAAAAGAATATTTGAAAATATTCCAAAAGTGATTGAAAACATGGTTTATCATAATGAGAAGAATCCTGGATGAGAATCCTTGCAGTTTGCAACTTATTCTGCACCAAATTTGGACATGATTGTTTTGTGCATAAAAAAAAAAAAACATTTCTCCTTAAAAATACTACTTTCTGTGAAGAAAACGCCATTACTTTTGGAAACAATGCTGCTACATGCATGAAACAATCGTGTGAATTTTGCACAAAATAAGTGCTGGATTGCGAATAGACTTTGAAAATGGAGTGGTTTTTGCAGTGGGAAGAAAATTGCTAAAGTTACTTTTGCTCCCTTGAGAAGGAAGTTAATGAAGAATTTCATGCCCATAACAAATTGCCACCTTTATAACATCTCTATAACAAATATATTTTATTAATTATGCAAATTTTCAATTATTTATGGCACATTTTATTAATTATGCAAATTTTCAAAAATTTATGCCATTCTCTTTAGAAAATTAATAATGATGTTCTTTAGTCAAAAAAGCAATGTGTTATAAATAACTTGTTTGCCACTAGTGAGCTTGCTTTGCGCTGGAGAGAAAGATGAAAGGAGGGGAAAAGCTTAATTTCTCCCTTGGCTGCTGCTTTTTCTGTGTACCCCCTCCCTAGCTGTTTTCTCTTACTTGACACTGAAAATGTCATTTAAAAGGCGCACAATATGCCGTTCCATTGCTTAGGTCCTGCCACTGAGAAGGCCTCATCTCATTTCCGCACTTGCCTGTTATAGCGCGATGATTCCACTTTCAACTTCCTTTGGAATCCTGGGGTTTGCAGTTTCAGGAGGGGCCGGCCAGCCCCTCCTGAAACTGCAAACCCCAGGATTCCAGAGGATGTTGAAAGTGGAATCATCACGCTATAACAGGCTAGTGTGGAAATGGCCACAGTTTTGAATACCACAACACAGTATGCAGATCTGTGTCACCCAAAACTACCTTCACTTCTTTATAAGGCAGTATTAATTCATATAACTCTGAGGAGAGAAACATTTGCCTCCTGATGTTGTTGGGCTACAGTTTCCAAAATCTGTCCCATAGTCTTCATTGGGTATGGCTTACGGAAGCTGTAATCCAACAACATCTGAAAAGCCAAAGGTTCCCCACTCTAGATTGTACTACAATCTGCTACTCATGTCTATCAACAGATCATCTGTACTACCTTATAAAACAGAGGTGAGAATTTTGCCTCCCATGGGCTGCATGTGGCAGGAGAGGGGCTTCAGTGAGAGTGTAGACTTTCTCCCCCAGACTCCTGAATCACAATATGACCTCAAACAATTTCCAGAAATGAGAAGTGACATTCTAGTCTCTTCCAGCTCTGGGAAAATGGTCAGTCAAGGCTAATGGGCTCATGGTGTCTCTCTCTCTCTCTCTCTCACATGCACATGGACAACTGTGTCTTCTGGAACCTCAATGGTTGTATCCACTTTGATATCACCTAATGCAACTCTACTCTATGGGATGAAATATAATGTTCTGTATGATACACAAACTTTGTACAGGAGTGCTTTGCTTCTGTGAATTGATGGTGGATTTTGTACATGCAGGGTAACACTTTCCATGGAAATGAGTGGTAACGTTGGGTCCATGTTTCAAACATTCACAAGCAATCTCTCTGGATTGTGCTGACAGAGACTGGAAAGCTGTAAGTGAGCATGTATGACCCTTAAGGCAGATAGAAAAGTTAGAAGCAACATTGGTACCATGTCCTAGGGCATAATAGGTAATGGGGGTGGGCTCTGGGGGCTACTTCTTTGCCCTGGGACCCTAGAGGGTGGTATGCACAGACAATCAAATTACTCCCTCCCCTTTGAACAAATCAACAAAAGTAAAGTTGCCAGAAGATTACTCTGATTTTGAAAAGCGGAATCCTGGAACCTTTTATAAAAATGAATCACCACTCCTAAAATCTTCCAGAAGAAGCAGTATGCCTCCTTTCTAGTCAGAAGATGTTAGCATTAGCAACATTTGTATGCCTATATTCACTAATGGTTTGCATGATCTTTAGCATAACAAACACTTACAGTAACTTCCTCTCTGTTTCTTTATCCACACCCACTCTCTTCCCACATTTAAGAAGCAGCCATTTTTCTTCTTCAGACCATGTCAGACCATGCATTTGGTTACACAAATGACTTATAAATAAATGTACTTTAATATGCTTTACAAAGAAAATGAAGCTTGTTTCTTTTCCCTGCTAGTTCCTGTGGGGTGTGAGTCAGACTGGTTGTTGTTCAGCTTCTGCCTTGACAGTTTGATTACTCTGCTTGTGAGACACAATACTGACGAAAGGGCAGGCCAGAGAGTCTAGAGAGGCACAAAACAGCAAGGTTTTGCATGTGCCACCATTTGTACACTGCCCCCCAAAGAAGAAATGCATTAGAGGAAGAGGTCATTAATCTGCTTTACATTTGGAAATTCAAATTTAAAAATAGGTGTGAATTTAGGAAAAAACCACTGTCATTTGAATAAAAATACAGTGCATCTCTCTAGAGTGGGAGAGACTGACAGGCAAGGTTTGCACTTTTGCAGTGTGTTGTCCAGGAGCCAAATCTAGATGGAAAACTTCAACACTCTGTTCTGACTTCTGATTTTTTAATTATGTTTGGATAGGATTTTAAACCAAAATGGGCAGCCCTTCAAAGAGATAACTATGTGTGTAAAACAAGACACATGGCCACCCTACAATATTGGCATCTAGCTTTCCATTCTTTCACATTTCCTTTTGTGTTGCTGTTGTTATTCACTGTTGTGTAAAGTTCACTTGCCAAGTTATAAAATAAACAAATGTCCAGAAAGTTATAGTAGATAACACCAATCATTTAAATAGAGAGTTTTACACTAAAGTTTCATTTATGTATGCTGCTGATGGCTTTTTGGGCCACATGTATTTATGAGCCTCCTCCCTCCCAGTGTCCTAAAGCTGTGTTCGCTCTTGGAAATGGTTACTTCAAAATTAAATGAAAATAAGCATGAGATGAAAATACTCACTATAACCATAGTTTTGTAACCACATCCCTGAAACAAATATGCCCAATCACTTTAATGGCATAGGAAAACGTTTAATGGATTGTGCTCACACACACTAATCACAAGAAAACTAATTGAGTGCTTAAACAAAACTCACTACAATAGGACTTAAAGACATCTTAGATCTCTTTCAATTCTGTCCAGAATTTATTGAAACAATGCAACATTTCACATTAATGTAAACAATAGTAAAATTGATTTTGAACAATATGCTAGCATTTTCCTGTTCCACCTCTTCATACAGCAAATATTGTAGCCCTTTTGTTGTTTCCATTATGCTTGGCTTTCATGCAAATGGAAAGCACAGGAGAATTAATTTCCATATTTCATTTACATTTCTTGCTATAAATCAATCCTGATTTTCCTCATTAAACCTTGACGCGAACCTCTATGTAGAACAGGCTCTTTTATTGATTCAATCTTGCTTACTCACTGGTACTAATTTACCCACTGATCAGATTATCTTTAATTCCAAAATGCAACTGTCTGCCTTTTAGTCTAGAGCTGCTTTCTAAGCAAAAACTTAACAGTATAAGCCTGACGAATATTGATAAAAATTTGACCTATTCTTCTATGATGTTGTTACCATGGCAATCCATCTTCTTTCTGGATGAGCAGAGAAAATACTAAAGATTTTCAATGGAGTCCTTTCTTTGCTCTAGCACTAGGCAATTATTCAGGTGTGGTAGCCACAGCTATATATGAAGGCAACAGATTCAAAGATGGTTTCATTACTGTGGCTGCTTCATAGGCACGCCATAGTTAAGATCCACATGAAACCAAATGCTGGAGGAAACCAACATTTACAGTCCAATATAGGTGTGTTTATTCAAATGCAATCTCACTATGTTCAGTGGTGCACATTTCCCTGTTAAAATATCTAAGGCCCTTTCTGCATCTTACCTGGAGATATCTAGTGTGGGTCCTGGCATCAGCCCTTCTGGGTGGGGAGCATAATGGGAGCAGTCCCCTCCACACTAGCTGCCTCTGGGGTCTAGGAAGCATGATGGCCACGCCTCTTCCTGCCACAGCACAGCCAGGTACTGTCCCACGCTGTGCTGGGGCAGGAAGTGCAGCCATTGTGCTTCCAGGGCCTCTGCAGGGAAAGTAAGTGCAGGAACATGGTGGGATGACAGTGGAATTGCTATTCATTGATGGGGAAAACTCATCAATGATTTGGGGCATGATCACACCACCTGAGAACAGGGGAGTGATGGGAACGTGATGACATCATGCATAAGAGTTTTTGCAGTCCCATCCTTCTCCCATCCCTATGGTGGGTTGGGCAGAAGGAGAGGAAAGAGCCTAAGACTGTGGTCTAACAGCCCAGTTACATGAGTGTTTACTCAGATCAGGGATAGGAATCAGACTGCCCTATATCTCTTCTTCAAAAGTAGCTCTCATTGTTGCTCACCACTTGGTCATGTTACCTAGGGATACTGGGAATTAATGTCCAACAACATCTGGAGGGCCACATGATTCCCAACCATGAAGTAGGACCAAGTTTCTCTTGAGTTCAACAGAGATTATGCTCAAGAAAATGTATACAGGAGTGCAGTCACACATGAGATCTCACTTGCCATAAGGCATAATACTCTGTAATCCATGGTGGGTATAGTGTGGTCTGTGGGCCAAATTTTCTGTTGCCCCCAAGGCCCTAGCACCCATCTCCAATAGTTTTTGGTTTTACTAAAAATTTCCTCCACTCCTTGGGAGCATGGGCCCAGTTTTGCCACATTCTTTCCCCTGCCAGATGTTTTAGGTCCAGATCTTCTTAAAACTTGGAAGTAATCCAGAACATAGGGGATGTGAGGGACAATGCAGCCTCCAGACCCTGGCAGATGTCCACCTTTGCTAGAGGCTGTCCACCTCATCAGCCTTGTTGGAAAAAATGTCATCCTCTAGATATTAAGGAAATATGACTTCCATAGTCCCTTATCAGACTGGAGGTGGCTTATGGGAATTAAAATCTGATATATGGAAAGTCATCAGTTCCCTAGACCAGCCATAGACACAGTGAAATCTCATCAGCCTGCAAAATTTAATAACCAAGTCTTCTTCACTCACCCTTACCTGATTCCACATAACATAAAGCTAGCCAAAAAGGGTAACCCCTATGTTTACAAAATGTTCTGTTCCAACCTTTGACTTGGTTTGGCTTGAATTGAAAAGCCTCTGAAAAATAGGTTTAATAAAGGCCTTGGCTGAGTATTCTTTGATGCAGATTCCATGCACAAGAGTTCTCCACTTGTCAACTGTCCACTTTTTGAAGAGCTGCTTTTTTGACCCTTTTCAATTACAACCAGAACCCATAACATTTGAGACATGGTCTGCTTTTTCCAATACATGTCGAATATAAGGGTTTTGGTTGTAATTGAAAAGGGTCAAAAGAGCAGATCAATGAAAAGCAACCATGCACTGCTTTTTCTCTTTAAAGTTGGTGCCGTTTTTTTGTTCCGTCTGTGTACGGAGTCAATCTGTGGTGCATCTCTTAGGCATTGTGCACAGCGCATCTCTATACAGTATATATTCATTCCTCAGTTGCATTCATTTTCCTGTACAGTACTTTTGTACATTTAAAGGTAAGATTTTGTTCATTATACTGTACTTTTGTGTACATACATACACACACACACACAGTAGTGTGTTATTTAGCTTTCAGACACATTTGCTAATGATATATAGTGTATTATTTATGTTTTTCAGCAGCCAAAATGCATTTGCAAGCTAAAAGAGATTGGGTTCCGCACTTTGACAATTGCTGCTTTTTTGCAGTACTCCAGTTCCTAAGCTGTCAAATTAGTGGGGACACTTGTATTACAGTTTTCATTGCATCTCATATTGTTGCATATAAAAGATCACCTGTTTCATTTGTGTTAAAATATTGTGTTATTTCTTGACACAGCTTTGTTACACCAGGAGCATGAGGTTGAAGGATTGAATTGAGTCTCTATTTTATTTTAAAAGATTTTTTTAAAAAAATTAAGGAAATGGTTCCTGCAAATACCACATAATTTAAGAAGCAGGTGTTTGGCACCTTGGAAAGGCAGCATGTTTAGACTTCATTTCCAAATGACTGAACAGATCTTTTGCATACATATGCATGGAATTGTTCATGCATTATACGATGTTAAACTCCCAATTTAAATAACAGATCGCCTCCCCTACTCCCACCAAAAAAGAAAAAAAAAGCCACATCCTGTACTGAATGCTGGCTGTTGTGGTTGTTAAGTCGGGAAGTTTTATCACTAACATTTGAGGTAGCATAACTGTGGGAGTTGCTACTTCTCAGAGGAGGTAATAAGGGCTTAAACAAAAACATTAGCTGCAACTGGCATAAACCCATTGAATCTATGGAACTTTGGAAAGTCAAAATGTGTATATGATGCACACATTCAATGGGCCTACTCTAGGTGGGAATAACAACCTGATTTAAGCCAAACTAACGAAAACTTTGTATATTCAAGGATGGGCTCCTAGGTCCAATATGAAAGGTTAGTTCATACATAATCTTATTACCATTAGCATATTCACAGGTGAAAACCAGGATATGTGTGGACAAGCAACATCAGAATTTGGTTAAGATGGCAAAAATTATTAATCAGAAAGAACAGTCAAGCTAGGAGAGTCTCCTCTACTGTGGCGGGCAAGATCCTTCCCCCTTCTCTACTTTCTTCCCTGCTGAGTTAATAGAGTACAAACTATTTTTGTACTTTGAACTCAGTTTACAGAAACTCAATTAAGCCAGGACAAAGTGGGAAGTGGGAGGAGGAGAGAGAAACTGGAAAATGTTAAAAGCAGCTGAAGAAGTAGCATGGCAGAGGGTTAATTGGGACTGTCCCTGCCAAATGGGGAGAGTTAGTGGGTAGCAATTACAAGGGTGTAAACAAGTATATTTCACTTAAAATATTTATTTTCTGCTCCAAAATGCACAGGAAAACCATGTATATATTTGTGGAAAAGAATTTTCCCAAACAAAGTCCCAATATATGAATAGTGTTTGAAATTTGCACAGAAACCCATATGTTCTTGTGGAGTGAACTTGCTGAAAGCATTTATTTTTGCATGTGGGAATGAAATAAGTGAAGATTCACTTCCTGTTTCCCCAGAGATAACTACCATAGGACCTAAGACTCACACCATTTCTGCATGATGACACTCTCCTGCTTCATCCTCTTGAAATCCCACAGCAGCACCTTTGCTAGGAAGGGAGTGCAACAGGAACACTCCCCTCTGCAACTAACCAGCTCCATGCAGAAGGGAGTGTGAGTGACATGAGTCTGCTTTTTGCAGCACAGCCAGGCTCTTTCCCATGCTGTGCTGGGGAAGGAAGTGCCGCCATTGCACTTCCTCTCCTTCCACATGGCCGGTAAGTACAGGAGTGCTGCACGATTGCGGGTGCTTAACGGATTTAATCTGTTAAGTGAATATCCTGCAATTGTGACACAAGAGGGACAGAAAGGCAGTGGGACTGTGATGCTGTGTGAAAGCACAACCTGTGGACTGCTGCCATCCCATCCCCATAGTGGGACTGGGACACCATGTGGAAATGGCCTCAGCTGTAATATCAGAAGTTCCTTCAATTTCCATCTTTCATCATGATATAATTTCTTACCTGACAGTTTTGCCCTTTTGCATTCTACATAGGAAACAAACAACAGGTCACCTCCTCCAGCTGGGTGACCTCACATGCTTTAGGGTTTAACTTCCATGTCTTCTGATTGTTAGCCATGCTGCCTAAAGCATATGGGAGTTGTAGTCCAAAATAGCTGTAAAGCACAAGGTGAATAATGTTTCCTATCTCGAAAAGAATGAACGGAGGTGAAGGGGTCATTAGGAAACATTGTTTTCAGAAACCATTGGGAAATTATGCAGCCTTCTAGCACATACTATTGCTGATCCAGCCATGTTTCAACAGAAAAACATCAAGGGGGATCAAACTGCACAATTACAACTCAGTAAAAACATAACTCCATTACTCTGGCTTTAATAAGGACAATACTTTTCTCTCACACAACAGATGTTAATTAACATAATGAAGATGTTTGCTTTTTCACTTACTGCTGTTGCAATTTATATATTTATTTCATTTATATTCCATTTTTTCTCCCAATACAGGACCCAAGGCAGCTCAACATTTAAGTTAAACAAAGCACAGTTAAAGCTATGGGTACTACAAACATTAAAAAACAATTAAATAAACAATCATATTAAAAAGTTAATCAGTTTAGAACCATTTTTTAAAAGGCAGTTAACAGTGATAAAAATAACAATACAAATACAGCATGTGCAACTAAAAGATATTCTGCAAAAAATCTTTTGACTGCTGTTGGAAGGGGCCAACATACCTTCATGTGCAAGGGAATTCCACAGTCTAGGAGCAGCCACTGAGACGGCTCTCTTCTGTGTTCTTGGAACATGCCTCTGTGATGGTGGTCAAACTGAGGCCATTTCTGCACTAGACTTTTATACTCTCCCTAAACTGCAAACCCCAGGATTCCATAGGATATTGAAAGTGGAATAATAGCGCTTTAACAGTCTAGTGTGGAAATGGCTGAGAGAAAACCCTGCCCTGAGGATCTTAAAAGTCAGGCAGGCTCATATAGGGACATACAGTCTTCAGGTAGCCTGCACTTCATCCGCAAAGCAGCCCTGTACTATTTCAGCATTGCATGTTTTGTATTTTCATGACAAGTAATCGCATTGTTCACAACCCTTTTCTTCTTCCTGACACTCAAGTCTATATACAAACAGGCCAATTGAGGATAACACTTTCATATATTTAATGAAGTGGATTCTAATCTACAGATAACATATGCAGAAATACATTTATTAGGCTTTAAGTCCTCTTAATTTCAAATAGAAATTAATTATTTAAAGAAAAAATAACACCAAGATAAATGAAGTGATTTATAACTCAGATAGGCCTAATAAATTCCAGAAGGATATCAGTGTTAGCGATTGCAAAAGCAGATATTCACAGTAAAAGAAAATAGTTTTACAATGTTTTACTAAGTAATGGATTTTCTATGCAATGCATGAAACCTTATCCAGCAATAAATATGTGAACTGTTAGGGTGCTGCAACAGCCCTCCATAGTCTTGGTAAATATATATTCCCTACCCTTGAGAAGAAAAAGTCACTATCCATGAAATATGAAATTGGGCCATCAGATGTCATGATAACTGATTCAGGTTTAAAATGTTGCTTTGCTCAGTTTTAATGATAGAGAATTCATTCTCTCTTGTTAAACTGAAAATTAAAACCTGAGAGTACTACAGCCTATAAGAAAGTCGGCTTCTACAGAAAACCCTTCCATTGTCATTTGGCCTCAGTGACCTCAAAAGGTTTGTGCAATTTGACAGTTTCTAATATCAGCTCTTCCGCTGGCAGAACACTTGCTAACCCAAAAATAGACATGTCCCTGCCATGCAGGAGGCCTCAGGTTCTATTTTCCATCACAGATGTGCTGAATGCCTTTGGTTTTCTTGCCTGATCTCTCACCTTCTCCTCAAAGTAATGATGCGCATGGGCTCACCTTCCCTTCTGTGGGGCAATTTTTGAAGCTACTGCAGATGCCAGGTTTTTTAAAAAAAAGTGTGTAAGGTGGAGAGGTGGGTATAATTTAATGATATAATGGTAAGAAGCATTGTGAAGCAAAATATTGAGCTACAGAGAGAGAGGGAGAGAGGGAGAGAAAAGCCAGGGGTTAGCTTCCAGAGGCCATGTAAACTCACCTAAGTGTTTGTAATGTTTCTATATTAATGTGGTGATGCCCTGAGAGAGTAGCAGAGGCTACAAGGCTGAGCTACCAATCAGGACATCATCGGTTTGAACTATGCGTTTGTCAGCATCTTACCTGAAGGCGTCAAGTAAGCCTCTTAGCCCCACAATCCCGTCCCCACTCCATCTACAGTGTACAGAATACGTCCCCCCCACGTGACTGCGGGTGGCAGAGGGGACGTTTCTTTGCCGCCCTCCAGCGAGAGGAGAGTGGTCTCGGGGGGAGGCGGGGCTGGAGGGGGCTATTTATGGCCACCCCACCTCTCCCTCGGCCTCTTTTCGATCGCTGCGACCCACCCTCCCTCCCTCCCTCCCTCCCTCCCTCCCTCCCTCCTCCCTCCCTCCCTCCCTCCCTCCCTATGATTTCAGTGTAAGATAGCTGGTCGCTTCGGGGCCAGGTAGGAATTTTTCCCCCCATTTGGGTTTTTTTTTCGCGTACCCTACACTGCGCCAGGGCTTGGGTAATTGGCTTTTAGGGTGGTGTCTTAATTTGGTCTTAAATAGGGTCTTCACAGATAAACTCTCAGTTATCAGGCCCGGTATGGGGGGGGGGTCTAAGGGGTCGGCGAGTACCTATGGCACCCTTCGGTGTAGGATAAAGCCTATCCTTGAGGGGGGCCCTGGGCTCACCCTACTCGTCCTGCGCCGGGGGGATGGGCTTTCAGGGCTCACCTCACAGAAAAGGGCCGGCCAAAGTCTTAATCCACCTTCAGCGGTTGGCTTTGGAGCCCGGTATCTTGCCCCGGGCTAGGGGAGATGGTCGGGATGTGACCCTTGCCCTAGTCCGTACATGCAGTTGACCCCCCTTCTTCCTCAGGTCAGAAGTTCAAGTTCAAGTTCAAGGTCAAGTTCATGTAAGTTCAAGTTCATTTCCCCTTGATGTTAATTAGGTATATTAATAAATTGCCCTAGTCAACCCAAGTCCTGTGTGTGATCTCTTCTGTTCATGGGTTGGGTGGCAATAAGAATAAGGACTTGGCTTACAGAATTACTGAAAGGATCATCACTATTTTATTTCATTTATATATTGTGCCTGTTTCCCAGGATGACACCCAAGACAGCTCACAACACAGAATTAAAACAAAATAGAGCTAAAACACCCTCCATGCTTGTACTAAACAGAGTTTTAAAACCATTCAATAATCTACCCTATTAAAATATCACTTTTAGTACATCTAGTACAATTTAAAAGTGTTAAAAACAGAATGAGAAAAAAGGGTAGTGCCACCAATTGAAACAGCCCACTTGGATAATGCAGGTGAAGCATTTGGATATTTGAAAGAGCTTTGCAACTGTAAATCATCATCATCATCATCAGCAGCAGCAGCCACAACAATAATAATAATGAGGAGGAAGAGGAGGAGGAAGAGGCAATGGTTCTTGTTATGATCTTACATTTTTCCCAGTTATCTCCTTCTCTTTGAACACCAAACAAATATAACTGAATCAGGATAGACACATAAAAAGAATCACGGTGGATGAGCTCAAGAGCTCAATTTAGCCACCCAGATGTCTATGGAAAGCCTTCAAGCAGCTCATCTTTCCGCTTATTTTCCTCACCATCTGATATACAGAGGCACAATTCCTGTTGTATTGGAGATAATATATAGACTGTTGAAGAGAGACATCGATTGCCTTGTCGCTCATGAATCTGCTTATTCTGCTTTTAAAGCCACCCAAGATGGTGGCTATCACCTATAGAATCGCACAGTTTAACTAAACATTGAGCTATCTTGAGCCCCATTTGGGAGAAAAGGAGAATAGAAACAAACAAGCAGACAAACAAACAAACAATTAACAGAATGAAGAAATTAATCCTTTCATTTGTACAAATCTTTAACTGTTCAGCCTCAGTGAATGACACTGGATTTGAATACGAAGGAAAATCCTCTTCCTCTATTTTCTCCACGCCTTTATCACTATTAGGACTCTTCAATGTGGCTTTTAAAACAAATCTATAAAGCCTCAAATGCTTTTCCTCATACAGAAGTTGGTACAGCCCCTCAATCATTTTAGTTGCCTTTTCTAGAACTTTTTTGAAATCTGCAGTATTCCTTCCTAAAGTCTGGTGACAAGAACACTACCTCTCAATTCCAAATGTGAAGTTCCAAATAGAATAGACCAGTTGAATTAATGGCATTTGCACATGTGTTCATTTAACATTTAGCAGCTGAAACAATGGGTCCAACTGTAGTTGAGACTAGAGCCCTTTTCGCATTCTTTTTTTTTTGCGCGGGCGCCCCTTGAGCGTTGCACGAATGGGAGTGTTACTCCATATGACGCACTCCCACTCGCGCGACGCTCACAAGGCTAAAGCAGGGTGCTCACACATGTTTTGATTTTCGACTTTAAGCTGAAAATACCGCGCACTCGCACAATGCTCGCGGCGCCCTCGCGCACTTACCTGTGTGCAGTGCTTTGGCGAGCAGGGGTGGTCACGCTTCCTTCCCCCCATGCAGCCTACAGCTCCCAGACTGCGCTGCGGAAGGAAGGAAGGAAGGGGCGTGAGTACCACGGTAGCGCTACAAGGAAGGTGATGTGGGAGGCAAAAAGGGCTGTCGTGAGCAGCTCGTGCGAGTGGCTGCTTGCGCGAGCACCGCTCCCCACTGCCACAATGAGGTAAGGTGAGAAAAGGGCCAAGGAAATGATTTAGGCCAGGGATGGGAATCACATTGTCCTCCAGCTGTTGTTGGACTATGGATGGAAAGAAAATTTGCTATTATTCATTTCCTAGTTGATAAATGAGTTTCCTGACAACCAGGGAACCCACTTGGAAAGAATAATAGAGCACTGAGATTTTCATAAAGTTTTCTCTCAGTATTTGAATGCTCCAAATGGTTTCGGAAAATTTTCTGCACAGAGAAAAGTGTGGGTTTTTTTTATTTTCACAAGTCAGTGTTTTCTGGCAGGAAATGTGTTTTTAGCACATTTTTAGCACATTTTTTCCATGAAAAAACACTTTTTTCCCCTACAGAGAACTATCCAGTAGAACACTTCAAGATGCTCAAATACAAGAAGAGCACTGCACAATAATCCACATTTTTCCCATGCTGGGGAGAAAATAACAGTTATTATTCATTCTTGCACATGAGGATGAAACAATTGAGGACTTATGTTCCTATGCGGGACTGCAGCTCCCAGCATTTCCACCACTGACTATACTGGTTATGGCTGCTGGAAGCTGCAGTCCAACAACTTCAGGCCCCATGATTCTTATCCTTCATTTAGGTCAATATTTCAAGTGCAGTGTTATACTACAGGTGTGTATATATGATGTTCCCAGTGTTACTTTCAGCTCCTCTCCTAATGGTTCCCAGCATGGAATCTGGTTTTGATACTTACCTCTCCTTTTCAAGTCACACAGTCATACTTTTCTGCAGTACGAGGAAAAGTCTAGCCCAGGGGAGCTATACTATCCTCTTCTGCAGAGACTAATAGTCTGAAAGACAACTCTGCTATCTTTTATAGAGAGAGACTGGAATTTTAAAATTTTGCTTTAGTATTTTAAATTATAAATTGCCACTACCACTTTAGCAAAAACATAGTATATAAATATGATAAACAAACACATTATCCTTTGGTTTTGAATGATTCTTGGGGGGCAAAAAGATCTAATTCTTTCACACATTTTCTTTTTGAACAACTTGAGATGATGATGATGATGATGATGATGATGATGATGATGATGAGGCAGCCAAGTTTGAAGAAAACTAAAATGTAGCTCCACTGATGCTGACAGGCAAGAATACAAACATGTGGATTTTCATTACATTATGCAAAGAGCTAAGGGCTGTGTGGGTTCCCCAATTCTACACAAGTATGGTGCACAAACACAGAACTGATATTGGGCTACAAATTCAGCACCCCAAGCATTTCGGAATACATCATGTAAATGAAGTCAAATACATTGATTTCTTTCATTTCATTTGCATATTTATGTAGGTCACAGAATTAATGCTTTTTCATTGCAGAATTTGCATTACCTCAGCCAAGATTTGCTGGCAGTGTGCTATATGCACCTGCATAGAAAACTGCCAATAACCTTCATTTCCTATGAATTACATTAGGATCCATTTGTAGTGTGCCTTGGAGTCCACACTAGTTCTAGAGCATAGTCTGAAGGCACATGATACAATTACCTGGTCTGCCCAGTGCCTGGATGGGAGACTAGGGGTGATATGCATTTGATTTTGAGTTTCATAATGGAAGGAAAGTAGGCTGTATGTGTACTAAGCAGACCAAAATATAGACCAGACAATAAACTTGGATTTGTTCCTTTAAACATCACTCTCATGTTGAGTTTTTACTCCTGCATCTGAAAAAAGGACATAATTGCTGAGTTATCTTAAGATGGTTGGTTTGATTGGATGTCTTATTTATTGCCTTCTATTGTTGCAGCTGCTATGTGTGCCTGCACAAACATCAGTGTCATTGGAATTAGAATTTTAAATTCTGTGTTGCATACTGCTCTGGTATTATAATATAAAGGGCAATAAAAATATTTTTCAATCATCTGTGTGGTGTGACATTCCAGACTAGATTCTATGTAAGATCCTGGAAGTGGAACACATGGCAATATCACACTCTAGGTATGTATAGTCATGATTAAATGTTATGGGCAGAGGAGGCAGAGCTCAGATAGGGTTGTCATACTCCAGAGCAAAGCCATGCTGGTTATCATGTCTAATTTTTCTCTCATCTAATCTGTGGACTAGGAACTTCACTCTATTTCTGGAACCATAAAGTCACCATCTATTAATAGGTGGCAATTTCTTCAACACATCTGATAATGCCTTATGTATTACTTAGAAATCCTTGGCTTGCCTTGCCTTGAATTATTAAGTTCAGCAGATAGTCTTCACTCTCTTACATGCTTGATTGTCTGTTCATATGCATTTGTGTTAAAGACTGACTGGAATTTGGCCTGAAATCTTGGCTTGGCAATCCATTTTTCTCCTGAATGGAAGGAAGCTGGTTACAGGTTTGGAATACAGCAAAATTGTAGGAATAGCAACTGTACAGTTTACACACTTCTGTCTTCATTTAATTAAAGGAGATTGTTTTCCCGTGACCTGGAAACATATTGAAATACCTACTTAATTGCCATATTACCACCCAACTCGCCAATCTATGAAAGTGCCTTTGAATTGGCCAAAACAATGTCAAGTGTTTAATCTTAAAGTGTCTTCATCTACCTAAATTACTGAATCAGTGAGGTTTTCCAAGTAACCCATCAAGTGAACTTGATGATCCTATTTTATCTTGATGAGAGAGATACTCTGTGAGAGAGATACTCTAGCATACTCTAGCAACCAAGCAAGCATGTAAGTCCTTTCTTATGATTAATCTGTTTTCCCTCTCACAACAGGACTTCCTCAGATCTACGTGCCTCAACAATCAGACTTGGAAATTAAGGCATTGTTTCCCTTGCCATGACCAATCATAAAACAAAGCATTAAAATGCCACATATGTGGGGGATGAAAATTATGTGCTATGATAAACACACATATTTTACCAGTTGGGGAGAACATCTGCAAAAAAGGAGTGCTAAATATATCATCTAGTTTGACCCTAGATGAGGTAAGTATAAGCGTCCCTGCTTCGTTTTTTCCCCATTCCTCCAGAATCTATCCATTTCCTCCTGGTCCATCATTTTACTAACACCTGAACTTCCCTGATCACGTAGCCTCAAAATCTTCTTCTCTGCCACTTTCCTAGCATCATCTTTACATCTTCATTTGAGAAATGGCAGATTTCCTACACCATTCTTTTTTTATCATCTATTCCAGTTAGATCTCTTACAATTGGTATAATAACATATGCCAGAGGAGGGGCAAGGCAAATATGGCTGTGAAAATGGACTACACCTTTCCTGGAAGACCTGGAAGGTAGGAGTTCCAACGTAGCAACATCTGGAAGGTCACATATTTTCATTCCTGTACTAGGGAATGGGTATAATCAAGATGCTGTCCCCTTCTGTTCCAAATATGTGTGCATATGGTTTTGATTTGCCAAAATCTATACAAATGAAGGCCATGCTTTTGGGCTTACTGAATTTACTTAAGCTAATTATACAGCTCAGAAGCAGCTATTTCCCACTGAATAGCAACATGATGCATAAACCTCCTCCACTATACCTCTGGTTAAATGTATCCATAGACTTATATTGTTTTAGAAATTCACAAACGTTTGAGTCTGAGAATGAGAATGAACACAATAAGTCTCAAAGCATATGAAAGAATGCATTTTAACTCATTAATATTACTGGATGCCATTGAAATCAATTCCTGATTTTACCATTTTATGGAGACAGGAAATGCCTGAAGTGACCAGTTTATCGAAGCAATGAGCAGCCTATTTCAGTCTGGACGAGCTACAAGCACTTAAGGGGTTCTTTCCCAAGCCTGGTGAAGGGATACTACTGTTTAGATAACCAACTATAATTCAGTAGCAATAAAAATATAATTGTATTACAGTTTATATCTGTCAGTTTATTGATAGTCTGTTTTTGAAGAAATTTAAGTGATGAAATTGCTAATAATCATAATCATAATTTTTTTATTTGTTACCTGTCTCTCTCCCAGGCTAGAGGCAGAGTTATTATACTAATAAAAACAAATCTCATTAAAAATATGACCATTGCACACATTTCAGCATTGCCTCAGATGTAACATTTCTATTAATTACCTCATTTCTTGAAACACAAACTTCACTTGCTTTATTTCAGAAAATGGAGGATATTTTCCCTGAACTGGGGGCCCTCCATACATTTTGGACAATTACTTGCTAGTGCCTACGCTGGCTAAGGCTTTTAGGAGTTGAGGTCCAAAACATCCAAAGGACCAATAATTCAAATTTATATCCAGAGCAATGCCCAAATATTCCACATTTATGTCATATGTAAAATACATTTATGTATCTGCAGCGTATTCATAAAATGTACAGAAAACTAAGGGGAGTATACAATAAACCAGTTTGATTTTCAACTAGGGAAACCCCTGATGTTGTTGTTCAACTCCTACAATCCTTGATCATTGGTCATGCTGGCCAGGGAGCCTAGGAATTGAAGTACAACAGGAGTCCCATCTACCACCACCTCTATTTGAGAAGCACCATCATAAGCTATAAATAATTCATTTGTTACTGTAAGCCATCCAATATTGATGCTATCTTGGTTTAATGAACATGTTTTAGGAAACGAGATTAGTTTGTCAGGTACAGATATCAAGGTGGCAGAGATAGCTCTTCTTCCATTAATCTCACTCTTCATTAATGGCCTCATGACAAGGCCTCTATTTGCAGACTGACAAGGAGACAATACACTCCTTCAGATTTACCTTATTGAACTATGTACAAATGATGTATCATCAGCCTATGTATATGGTTAATCTGTGTGTTCTTCCATTAATCTTCTGGCCTCAAGCATTTTACCATGTCACCTTCAAGATGAACTATGATTTGTGGAAATGGATGGAGATCTTGAAGTGGGAGCTTGTAATAACAGTCTCAATCATTTTGTTGTAGAATATGCAACCATACACCCCATGGTACATGGACCATACAGTGTGTACAGTAGAGGTGAACCAGCTTTGGCCATGGTCTTCTTCCAGATCTGTTTTATACCCCCTCCCACTGTCCCTCAGCTGCCACAGAATGGTAGTGATGGCAGTTGCCACCTTCTGTACTTCTGTAATTGCCCCAGCTTGTTCATTGTTCTTCCTCTCCAACTGGTTCAGGAAAGGAAGTGATCATTCTGCCCTGCAGACTTGAAAGACTCTGTGGTAGAAGAGGATGCCCAAGAACCTTCCTGCACCAGATGGCATCACCTCCATTGCTACCACACTTCAGTGGCAACTGCAGCAGCAAATTCAGCAGCATGAAATTACATGTTGGTACAGGGTGGGTGGGTGGTGGTCTGGCAATCCAACGTGGCCCCCCGTTCCAATGAAATTGTCCATCATGGTGTACAGCAACAACATCCTTACAAGGTTATTATACTCACACAACCAGAATCAAGTACAGGATGCAGCCTAAGCAAATAGTATGCTCCATCTATGTCTAAGAATGAGCATGGAAAAATGTGTTCATATGATGTTAGATCAAAGGAATATTCAAAGTTGTGTTTTCTAAAATATACACATGCTACCACTTCTTGTAGTTAGTATACTATCTCTGCTGGCTGTTTGCCATAATGAATGAATGAGTATACTATCATTGTGATGCATGATTCCAGATATCAATAAGGAAGCAAAATCTACCACATAACTCAGTAGGTTTGCCATATCATCCAGCTGGCTGGGTTTCACCTGCTTTCCAGGCATGTCACCTAGTGCCCTTTTGGACTATTATCTAACCCAAATTTAGCAATAGCAATAGCATGTGTATTTCTATATCACTGATCAGCTGAGTGCTCTCTAAGCAGTTTACAATGTGTTTTTAGCTAATTGCCCCCAACACGCTGGGTACTCATTTTACCGACCTGCAGAAGGATGGAAGGCTGAGTCAACCTGGAGCCTGGCAGGATCGAACTCACAACCTTGTGGCTGCAGTACCAGCATTTAACCACTCTGCCACTTGGGCAAATTTCAAGCTTTAATTTAAAAAACAAACCTCCAGCCTTTGTAGGAGCTGAGATAGGGGGCAAAATGTGCAGTAACTCTTCCTTACAATGGTTTTGTGAAAAATGAGCCTGTCTTTGAGTATGTTCAGCCAGTGAGGGAAGTTTCACAGCTATGATGGACATTTGTGACCTGTACTCTCTCAGTTCCATTTTCCTGGATCAATGTTGTGGGGGAATGTCTAGTTTTCAGAGAAAGGCTAGGTGAAATCTCTTTTGCAGAGGTTCTTGCAAAAACTGCACAGAGAGCTACAGAGTTATTGGAGTGAAGAAGGGAGTAATGCAACAAAGCAAGGTAAAAGGTGCACAAGCCATCTTCATTACTGCCACCCTTTCTCACCTCTGCACATTGGCCTCTGGTGCCATTCCTTCTACCTTACTTTATCCTCTTCTTTACCTGCTCCTTATTCTACATCAGTAGAGGCATCAAAGTAGTGATGAACCCTGTTTCATGGTACTGAAATGACGGTAGGGCTTGGTGCATTTAGAAAATGCAGACCTCTGAAAATTCTTATTATGAATAAATGTCATATTCAACGGCCAGCTTCCCTAGACAGGAAGTCCCTCAACACACCCCACATTAATTTGCCTTCGCTTCACTACTCCATTATTTAATATCAGTCCTTCACGATCAAGCTATTTCCCATAAATTAATAACACAATCTCTAAGGCCCAAGTATTTCCTTTGAGGAGTCACTGTAACTGCCAGACAGACAAGCCTCAGGATTTCTCTTGAGAATTCAGGTATGCCTATTACTGAGCTGTAGAGCAAGCAGGCCTGCCAAATTGGCTTGACACTGAACAGATTTTTAAAAAAACAACAACATGAAATATGTTGATAATATTTCCTCCTTTTCCAACTACAAACATGCCCTTTTTGACAGCATGTAGGAATATTTCTTACGACCAGTTTTCTCTTATCAAAGGCCATGCATTTACAGTACTGATGCTTTTCTTATCAGTCTAAACCAGCAGGTGCACCAATGGATTGTGGGATATGAATTGTAAGTTTGCTTTTATAAAAAAGGAATAGCAAAAAGAAGCCTATTAGAGGTTTTTATGGTTCTCTCGCTCTGATAATTGCATTATAACTGGGCCTCTTCCTCCTTTTTCCACCCCACAGAAGTGTGTTTCTCAGTTGCTTCCCTTTTATATACAATTATCCCACAAGTGTAATTAGTGCATTAGGTGTCTTTTTATTTTTTAAAGGCCATACAGGTCTGTAAAATAGAAAAAGACACGCAAACAAGAGAAGAAAGGGAATAAGCTGAAAAGAAGCCACCAATGACATACCAGTTTTGATACTTCTGTGATACATTAAGAGCCTAATTAGAGATTTGACTGAGGAGTTGGGTTAAGAAATCTGTTTTAATCTTTAATGAAAGAGACTGATTTAAAAAGGGCAGGGAGTGATTTAAAGAGTTAAGTGAGTAGCTATGAGTAATGGGTGTGTGTGTGGGGGGGGGTAAGGACTGCTCCTGCACCTGCCACTAGGGTTTCCAGGTAAAGACTATCTCAGCCCTGAAATGTTAGGGTTGAAATCTCATACTTTGGGGTGAATTCTTGTGATGTTACAGGGGCTGGGCTGGGGTAATGTTACGAGAATGATGTTACAAGGTGATGTCATTGAGCATGATACATAAATATCAAATACAGCTGATGAGCAATGAGGACCATATAGGTAAACATATTTTTCTCAAAAAATTTTAATTTTTCCATTCATGGAGACCTCCAGGAGAGATAGCTTTGTTGTAGAATAGGGTATAGGGTTCCTTATACACGCGCGCGCGCGCGCACACACACACACACACGGAAATTAAAGAAGTAGTGAACCTCCAGGCACTTCTAGTTTTCATTTAAGAAGCATGATTTCCACCTGTGGCCTAAATCTAACTGTGGGCTCCAGCTAGAGCAGACTCATTGCATCAGTTGGATCTATGTAAGCGTGAACTTTCCATTCAACAATTGATTCAGTGGATCTACTGTAGCTGGGACTATCAGCTGGATTGAGGAATATATCTACAATCATTTGACCACAGTCAACTTGTGTAAAAATACATCCATATAATCCTAGTTTTATGCATGTGCTTGTATTTTATCATACTTTCATCCTAGACTGGGGTTTGTATTATTATCTAGACTGGGAGTACAGATTTTGTTTCTTTGGATGTAATTAAAAAGGTTTTGTTTGGCATAAACTTTTGCAGACTCCTGCCAGGTATATCAGATGCTAGAAGCCATAAAAGTGTAAATAAAACCTGTTAGCCATTATGGTGATACAAGACACTTTGCTGTTCAAATTTAAATTTGAATTGGGGCGGGGTCACACCACCCACATTCTCTGTTTTTTACAGACAAACTGTGTATTCGTCTGACTCCCACCAGATAATAATCACTGCAGTTATAATGCTGCTGCTAACAATCCCCAAATGTTTCAGTAGTAGAGATGGTGGTGGTGGTGGTGGTGACATGCATGTCTATTCAGAAGCAAATTCTACTGAATTTAATAGAACTTGCCCTTTTAAACTAGTGAGAATATCATGTATACAAGTCAGGATTTCAAGGCTTTCTTTGGCAGGGGAGAAAAGGAAAAAAGAGATGACTGGAAAGAGCAGGAGGGAAGAAAAAGGAAGATGAGGTGTGTTTGCAGGAATCATTTGTTTGGCCCAGTGGGCAAGGAAACTCTAAACAAAAGAAAGAGATCCGAGGCTGTGCTTGCTAGCTCAGAAAGAGAGAGCAAAGGCTGGAAGGGAATAAAGCTGTGTTCAGCATGAATAAAAATTACTTTCTTCTTACTTTGAATTAGATAATACAATTTTAATGTACGAATGTAGGAGGAAATGGAAAGTAAATACTGGAGGTGGGGGGAGAGTTTGGAGATGATAGCTTAAACATCTGTCCAAAAGCAAGTTCTAAACACAAGAGTTGAGAAAGAGAATGGGAGCCACTGTAAAAATCACAGTAGAATAAAAGAGAACAGACAGCACATAAGACATCTATAAACCAGTTTGGGAAACAAACAAGATGTTGTTACCCTGATTTCTGGGGGTCCCGTGAGGGACACCTAAGTGCGCTCCAAATTACAAAGTCGGGAATTAGTCAAAAGAGCACAAGCTAGCAATATGAGAGGCAGGGCAATGGAGCGAGATCTTTTACCCAATGTCTACGGGGTCAGGCCAAGTCAAGGAGCAAACAGAGGTAAATAATAATAGTTGTATTTATTAAAATACAGCCAAACAAGTGTATGCAACACACTCACACAGAGAACTATAGAAATAAAGGCTGGATTTGGATAGAGAGATTTTTGGAGGAGGTTTTGGTATGGGAGATACTACACCTGTCCTGAAGCCCAGGTAGTCAGAAGAAGAATTTCATGGAAATGGAGTTTCTCAGCACATGGAGTTGAGGGGAAGGCTCGCCAAATGAAGTGACAGCAAGGCGAGATGGAAGCCAAGAGCGATCTGAGGAAGCGCTCAAAGTCAGGTGCTCTTATAGGGGAAAATGTGGCCGTAGGCTAGTCCATTCTCGGGGATAACAATGAGTTTCGGTCTGGAGACAAAGCCTCCGAAAGGTCAGTATTTTACATGATTGAGTTAAGACCGAATTGTCAATAGAGTAGCCAGTATGTAAACGCAGAGTGCTTGACAGATGAGTATTCGGCTCGTCAAGCTGCCTGCTCGGGGCAGGGAGTCTTTTGTAAATAGCGTGCATACATAATGTGGTACTTGCCTTGAGGTCTCCTAAAGTGGCAGTCTGGCTATTTCTGGCCTGCCTGTATTTGTTTGGAATATTTCAGTGATTTGCGGCCGTGCCTGTATGCGTGCTTGTCTGGGGGCCTCACAAGCATGTGGGGAGGAATAGATAAAGAAGGCCAAATTATTGATATCAAATGATATCTAATATCCAACAAGTCCGGGCTAAAAAACTGACATAACAATGTGATTGAAATCCTAGTGGAGGAAGGTAGATATGACTTGATAGGTATAAGAGGAACTTGGTGACATGATTCACATGACTAGAATATAACAACTGAAGGATATAATTAGTTTGAAAAGAACAGACAGGGAAGAGAAAGAAGGGGAGTAGCATCATATTTCAAATAAAAAGAATCACTTGTACAGAAATCCCACTGGACCAGTGGAGAGCATTTAGATTAAAATAAATGGAGACAGAAATAAAAACAATGTTGTTGCAGGAGTTTACTACAAGCCACCAAACCAAGATGGAATGTTGGGTGATGCTTTTCTGAGGCATTTTCTGCATTTTATTTTTAAAGCGGGGCAGCGCATCCTCCAGCGAGGACATTTGCACTTGGGGGCGAACTGGGTCTGGACTACTTAATGTATGTCTGGACTTCAGCCCACTCCGGAACGACCAGAACTGGTGGTTCGCCATGCTATTGAAAGACCGATTAAAAGAGGACTTTCAATAGCCCGGTGCGCCCTAGTCCGTCGCTGCGCTAATGTGTAGATCTTCAGGCTCGCGCCAGCGCAAGGCTGCAGATCTTCTGGGGGCGGGCTTCCAGCTGGTGAGCTTCTCCAGTTGGTGGAGAGCCTCCACCAACTGGAAGCCTCCATTTTCATCCCCAGAGAGAGTGTAGCGTGGGTGCGCACTGCTCCGGATCAACGTGGATTGTTGGGGGGAGCGTGCCAGTCCAGTGAGTAACGGACTGCCCTGTTTTCCCCCCAAAGTGCGGAAAAGCCCAGAAACAAATCTCAGAAATCTCCAAGATGCAAGAACTGGTAGTTATAGGGGACTTCAATTATTCTCATATGTGCTAGGAGACTAGCTCTACTAGCTGTAGGCTCTCTAATGAATTCCTGGTGTGTATTAGAGAGAATTTCATCTTTCTAATGGTGGAACAAAGAACAAGGGGAACAGCAATCCTGGACTTGATCCTAACCAATAGGCAGGAGTTGATCACTGGAATCAATGTAGTTGGTACTTTAGGGGGATATGACCAGGTAATCCTAGAATTCATGATTGTAGGACAGGCCAAAGAAGAGCAGAGTCAAACACTAACCTTCAATTTCAGGAAACCTAATTTTATCGAACTCAGGGAAAAAACTGGACAGAATCCTGTGGCTAGAGATGCTAAAGTAAGACGACACCTAGCACGAGAGGGATTTCACAAAGAAGGAACTGTTAAAAGCACAAAATATAGACGATTTTGTGGAAAAAGAGAAATGGAAAACATCTGAAAAAGCTAATGTTGCTGTAAACTTGAGAAGGAAGTGAAAAGAAAAAAAGAGCATGTATAAAGAATGGAATGAAGGACAAATCAAAAAGGAAGACGACAGATTTGTAGCCCATACTTGCAGGAATAGTATAAGGAAAACTGAAGCTCATATTGAGCTGAGTCTGGCTAGGCAAGCAAGGAGCAACAAAAAGATTTTTTCCCCTCAAATATAGTACTCTGTCCACATTCATGGGTTTGACCTTCACAAATTTGACTATTCACAAGGTGCGTGCATGACTTCCCCCCTTCTTCTCCTCTCATTCCCTTACATTTTGGTGGGTGTGGAGAAGGAAGGCAAGTGCACTTGGGCAAAAGGCAAGGGAATGATGGGAGAGGAAAGCATGCCTGCACCTTCCTTCTTCCCTCTGGAGCAACCCTTCTCATTCCCTTGCCTCTAGCCCTAGCACTGAGAATGCACACTAAGAGAAAAGGCAAGGGTTTTGTCAGGGGGAGGCACGCATTGAGAAGGAAGGCTTGCATGCTAGGGCAAAAGGCAAGAGAGTGAGGGGGGAGCCCCAGAAGGGAGTGGGATGCAGATCATGGAAGGGGGGAGCTATTCGTGGTTTTCCACTTTTGTGAGAGTTCTGTGCCCCAAATCCTCATGAAAATGGAGGGACCACTATAAGTTTGAATCAGGAGAATGATGAAAAAAATGGGGGGATTGCTGCTCAACAAGGATGGTAAAATGCTAACAGATCACAATGAAAAAACAGAACTGCTCAATATCTATTCTACTTCAGGTTTTTTTCCCCCAAAAAGAGGGCTGTGCACTTCCATGCATCAGCAGAAACCATGGTAGGGTAGCCGGGTTGAAAATCAAGATTGATAAGGAGTTAGTAAGGAATCACCTAGTTAATCTAAATGAATTCACATCTGCAGGATCAGATGAACTGCATCCCAGAGCACTGATGTACTAACAGAACCACTTGCCATCATTTTGGAGCAATCTTGGAGAATGGATGTGATGCCAGAGGATTGGAAACAGGCAAACATTGTCCCTCTCTTTAAAAGGGAAGAAAAGAAGATCCAGGAAACTAAGACCAGTCAGCCTGATCTCAATACCAGGAAAAATATTAGAGTGGATTATAGAGGAGTCTGTCCGCAGGTATCTCAAAAACAATGGTGTGATTAGTAGGATCCAGCATGGGTTTGTCAAGAACAAATCCTGCCAAACTAACCTTATCTCTTTTTTGATTGGGTCACTAGTTTAGTAGATCGTGGGAAGGCTGTAGATGTCATATATCTGGATTTCAGCAAAGCATTTGATAAGGTGTCTCATAATATTTTGATTAGCAAACTGACTAAATACAGAATAGATGGAAACACCATCAGATGGATCCATAATTGGTTGGAAAACCATGCTCAAAGAGTTGTCTTCAGTGACTGTGCTTCAAATGGGAAAGAAGTCTTAAATGGAGTACTTCAGGGTTCTGTCCTGGGGCTGGCACTCTTCTATATTTTTTATCAGTGATTTAGATGATGCGCTGGAGGGAATCCTTATAAGATTTGCAGATGATACAAAACTAGGAATGAAAGCTAACACATTGGAAGATATGAACAAAATTCAAAATGGCTTTGATAAATTAGAAAACTGATCTGATATCAATAAAATGAAATTCAACAGAGAAAAATGGAAAATTCTACATTTAGGCACAAAACCCAAATTCACAGGTAAAGGATGGGGCATACTCAGCTCAGCAATACAACATGTGAAAAGGATCTTGGGATTATGTTTGAGTGTAAATTGAGCACAAGCCAGCTGTGTGATGCTGCAACAAAGAAAGCAAATACTGCCCTTAGCTTGCATTAATAGAAGCAAGTTTTCCAAGCTGAGGGAAGTAATAGTCCTTCTATATTCTACACCAGTCAAGCCTCATCTGGAGTAGTGTATTCAGTTCCGGGTGCCTCATTTTAAGAATGATATAGACAAGCTGGAGCAGATTAAGAGAAGGGCAGCAAGATATAATAAGAGGTATGGAGAACAAAACATATGAGAAGAGGTTGAAGGAGCTGGTCATGTTCAGCTTGGTGAAGGGAAGATTGAAGGGTGACATGATCATACTCTTTAAATACCTGAAGGGCTTGTCACAAAGAGGAGGTGCAGGCTTATTTCCTGCTGCCTCGAAAGTCTAGGTCTAATAGTTTCAAGTTGCAGAAGGGAAGATTTCAATTGAATATTAGAAGGAAGTTATTGATAGTAAGAGCAGTTTGGCAATGGAACTAATTACATAGAGAGGTGATGGGGTTTCTTTCACCAAAGGTCTTCAAAAAGAGGTTGGACAGCTATCTGCTGGGAATGCTTTAGCTGAAGATCTTCACTGACCAGGGGGTTGGACCTGATGGCCCATAGGGCCCCTGCCAATGATGGTAGATGTACTGATCCCTACCCACCTGTGTTTAGCTCCACCAGGAGTAAACTTTCATGAAGCTAGTGCATCTTAATTTCCTATTCAAGATGAGATCATCACAAAATACACTGCATTAAACCAAGTACAGTAACAACAACATTGTTTTTAAGAAGACTTATTCTTCACATTTCAGAACTTTGGTTTATGATCCACTAGGCTCAAAACCAACACCATTAAGAAAATAAAAATATACTTGGTTGCAGAACCCCATAATGCCAAAGGAGAAATTGGACCAATCCCTACCTTGCCTCATAGAAATGGCAAAGACTGAACTTTCTTGGAGCTTGGAAGTTACTTTTTGAAATTACCACTGGCTGAGGAAGTCTAAAAGTTATGGTTCAACAAAGTAATTTTTCCAAGCTCTGATACTGATTTGTAATGCTTCCATTTTAAAGCAGGTATTATTTTATTGCTTGGGTCTTTTCCCCTTGCATTTCTTGGTTTAACAGTGAGTGATATATATAAGTTGTACTTCACCTAGGACCCCTAGCAGTCAGAGTATGCAATCTATAAATGTTACAGCTGATAATTCATATCTTTCTACAGAATCTGTGGAGTTTCTTGCATGTTTCATTGCATGGTTGGAAAGGGTTTTGCCCTAAAACCAGACATCAAGGAACATTAGGAATTTCATCTGTGATACTGACTGATCATCAACAGAAGCCTTCAGTTCTGAGTCTTCAGAGTAGGAATTTCACCCTGAAGAATGGCATGCAGTGAATGAGAAAAACCAGATAAACATGGGTAAATTTTGAACTGATTGCTATATAGGTTGTAAATAATTGCAATATACTTGTCCTTCACAGTTCTTAAGATAATACTTTCAGGCAATTTTACCTTCTAATATAATACAATTGAAAATTATTCTGGCTGTCGTCTTTATTGAAGTAAAGTTCTCATTGCTATCAAGAAGAATTTCCCTGGAGTTAAGAATAGAAATGAGTTCAGCAGTTCCTTTATTTTGTCTTTTGCATTTAGATTTTTTTTTAACATTTACAAGTTTTAAATTAAATTGGGTACACATTTGCCAATCAATAAAATTAATTTCAACCTACCAATTTAAAAAAAAGAAGATGCCTATTAAGCAACAATTATCTTCAGGCAGAAATGCAAAGAACAAGAGAAAAACAGTGACAAAGAAAGATTATAATAAAGTGGTAGAGAGCCATGTAGGTTTCAGCATTGGACTGAGACTAGGATTTGAATCTCACCTGGCCATGGAAATCTACTGGGTGACCTTGGGCAGGTCACATTCTCTCAGCTTCAGAGGAAGGCAAAGGCACACTCTCTCTGAACAAGAAAACCCTGTGATAGGTTTGCCTTAAATTTTCCATAAGTCAGAAATGACTTGAAGGCACACAACAACAAGCAGAGCACATGTTTTTTGCAGAAGGCTCTGAAATCAATCTAGGACATTTCCATTGAGGTGTGAAAATACTCTTGTCTGAAACCCTAGAGAAGCTCTGCAAGCTTGCTTTTTGCTGCTTCAGAAGCTAGGACATGAATCAACAGATTTAGATCACAAGAAAAAAAAACCTATAGGAAGGACCTCCTGATGTCAATAGAGGGTAATTAAATCTCCTTATTTGGAGTCTTTAAACAGAGATTGGATAGCCTTCTTTTGGGAGTGCTTTAGTTGTGTAGTTGTGCATGGTAGGGGGTTGGACTAGACAGCTGTTATAGTCCCTTCCAATGCTGTAATTTTAAGTCAGTGCAAACAAGACTTAGGAGGCTCCACATGTGTTAGGCTTCAGTTCCCATAATCCTCAGCTTGCTTCCAAGTTTGCAAAATCTGTTGTCATGGGAGTTCTGACTGTCTTTGCATCACACAGACCACACTTTGCAACAAGACTGTCAATCTTTTTCTTTTGACTCAGGAAAATCTCACCATCACCAGTTCTGTCCACTTCAATACCTAAATAACACTTCAGAGTGCCTAGATCTTTCAACTGGAACTGTTTCTCTAGCTCCATCTGCACATGTTTCACATCATTGGCACTTTTGGCTACAACACAAAGATCATCAACATACATAACTAACATGACACAATTGTCACCTGCCCCTTTAGTATATACACGTGCATCCACGATGCTCCTTGTATACCCAAGTGCCACCAATTGCTGATCAATACATTTGTTCCAACAATGAGCGCTTTGGCAAAGACCATAGAGAGCTTTGCGTAACAGGTACACTTTGTTGTCTTCAGCGCTAACATACCCTGGTGGTTGCTCCATGTACACTGTCTCCTCCAGATCAGCGTTCAATTAAGCTGTCTCAAAATCAGAATGCTGGACAATCATTTTTCTTTTGGCAGTAACAGCTAACACCATCCTCAAACTTTCTGGCTTAGCTGTGGGAGAAAAGGTCCTATCAAAGTTAGTGAATCTCTCCTGGGAGAAACTCTTTGCAACCAGGCCTTATACTTCTATGTACCATCAGGCATGTCCTTCAACTTAAACACCCATCTGCAACCAACTACCTTCTGGTCTTTGGGCCTGTCTACTACCTGGAACACCTTTCTTTCAACAAGTGACTGGAACTCAATATCCATAGCAACGTTCCACTTTGCCTGTTCCTCCTTGAGATATTCCAACAGTTCCTGATAACTTTCAGGCTCACTGGCCACAACACTGAACAGCTTGGCCCCTTGAACAACAAATCTGTCACGAGTCTTTCTTACCCATCTAGATCTCATAGGAATGAGCACTTTAGTTCTTCCTGACTCAGTTTCGCTAGGACTACTGCTGCTCTCAGTATGAGGCTTTTCCCCAGGTTTGACACTAGGTGGTGGTGTTGAGTTGTGTGAGGTTCTGCCCACATCACTTTCCTCCTCATCACCAGACATTACCGCCCCTCCATTTTCAGGACCTTTTACACCTTTCCCCAGGGGAATGAACACCTCTTGGTTACAGTGCAGCCTATCCCAACCTGCATGGGTTTCAAAATTTGCACTCCTCAAATAGACAATTTTGTTAACATGGTGTAGAGATCTATATTTGTTACCTTCATATCCCACAAAGCGTAACCGTCTAGATTTCTCCTCTCCAGACTTTCTGAAACTTGAGGGAACATACACACTAGCAAACTGACCCCAAACATGTAGATGCTTCAGGTTTGGTTGTATGGAGTCTGCTTCACACTGGAACTCCACATCCTATTTAAGTGATAGTTTGCAGTCAAAATTGCTTCTCCCCAAAGTCTTGCTGGGGCTTGGGCATCCTCCATCATACAGTCCTTCATTTGTTTTAACAACCCAGTTCTTCTCTCTGCAAGACCATCCTCCCCGGGAGATGTGGGGTTGGTGGTTTTATGCCTTTCTTACACATCCAGGCTTGCAGGCTATTAGACAGGAATCCTCCTCCTCTATCCGTTACCAGGCTGGCAACTTTATAGGGAAATTCCCTTTCAACAGCATTCACCTACTCTTAGAACTTATCTGCTGCCTGACTCTTCTCTTTCAGCAGATAGACATAGGAAAACCTGGTGTGCCTGTCTACAATTACCAGGAAAAACCAATTTTGTCCAGCAGTTGGCTTAAGTGGACCTGCCAAATCTTCATGAACAACTTCAAATGGCCTTTGGGTGAAACACTTGCTCCTTTTGGCAATGGGGAACGCCTTCACCTTTACCTTTTTACACACAGAGCATTCTAGAAGCTTAGGACAATTTCAGACCTCTAACCCAGGGCATACATTTGCCAACTCTTGCAGACCTTTGTAGCTGGCATGGCCCATTATTCTGTGGAGGCAATGGATACATTTTTCATGTAGTGGGTTAACGTTTGCCACTTTTCCCTTGGGCAACATGTGGTACAGTCCCTGCTTTTTCACCCCTTTTGCACAAAATACACCATTTGCAGTTACAATACATTTCTCCCCCTCAAACACAACTTTGTAACCATCAGTGGTCAGTTGTGAGACACTCAGTATGCAGTTTTGCAAGTTGGTAACACACAACACATTAGTGAATGATTTTCCAAAGCATGGCACATACGCAGTACCCATCTTTTGCACCTTGCTGGGTGCCCCATCTGCAAGGGAAATTGCTGTTATGTTTGCACATGTAACATTACTCAACAGCTTTAAATTGTTCACCATGTGGTGAGTTGCACCACTGTCTAGCAACCACACACTACTCTCAGACTGTTCTTTTGCCACAAACACATGGCATTCACCCTGTGATGACACGCCCCTTCGCTTCTGGGCTGTCTTCTTCCCTCTGCACGGTACTGGAATGCTGCAGTCCTTCTGGAGATGGCCAACTCTCTTGCAGCGTCTGACATAGCTGCACACTCCTTCTTCCTGGTCAGTTGCCTCCTCTGCTTCTGCCTCTCCCTCCTGGTGACTGTGACTGGCTGTTCTCCCCTCCGTCTGCAATCTGGAGCCGAACTGCTTACATTGGACTTCCTCCAAAATCCTCCCGGCTACCAGGTCTACAGTCAAATTTTCCTCATACACAAAGCTTGTTTCAGTCATTCTGCTGCCTTTGTAAGGAAAAATCAACAAACAAAGCAGCTGGCTGCAGTGACCTTGTTGAGCTCCGGACTGAAGATTAACTTTCTCACTGCCAAAAACAGATTCCTCAAGCACCGGAATCAGGCAGACAGTCAAAAACACAGTCCAATATCCAGGGGAAAAACAACTATAGGTGCGCTGTGGATGCTGTTACTTCTGGGACTGGGCCCATAACCACTGTTGGGGGATGATAGGAGTTTCAGCCCCACAGAAATGCAGCAGAAAAGCCAGAGCACAGTGAGGCAACAGCAGCAACCTTGTTCCTCAATAAGGATACACACAGAGGAGTTTCTTCCAAAATAGGAGGCACTTTATCTTGCAGCAAAGTTCCATTATATACAAAACATAAGACAGACAAACAAAAGCTTGCACCAGGTTTGGTCAACAGACAAATATATACTGGCGTTGCTTTCTTATATATGTATCTACAACACCTCCCTCTACCATTTGCACACGACCTCAGTTTCTTATGCAACCTTGCAATTACCCACAGCTGGGCATGATGCAACATCCTTGCAGTGGGCTGATCATTTTCCCAGGGTTCCCTGCCTGGAATCCCTGACATAGGTATCACAAAGAGAATGGAAGAAAGTGTTTGAAAAAGAATTAAAAAGAAGAGAACAAGAACAAAGGTCTGTGTTCACCCTTTGATTCATTAATTCACTGATAGATACTGGGTAGGGGCTTCTTATAGTCTAACTTTCTTAGGCTCTGCTCTTGACTTGTGTGATTTGACTGACTTGTTTTTTGTTTTTTTCATATAACAACCCCAGCCTTAGGGAAAGTGAGCACTACTAGCTATGTTGTTGTTGCTGCTGCTGCTGCTGCTGTTGTGTACCTTCAAATTTTTCTGACTTATGTTGACCCAAAGATGAAGGGGGTTTCTTGGCAAGATTTGTTCATAGGTGGCTTTGCCTTTGCCTTTGCCTTTCTCTGAGACTGAGATAGTGTGACTTTCCAAAGATCACCCAGTGGCTTTCCATGACTAAGCAGGGATTTGAGCTCTAGTCTCCAAAGTCATAGTCCAATGCTCAAACCACTAAACCACACTCATTCTCTTTGCTAGCTATAAACTGTCCCTCAATTTGTTAGCAAGATGGCTGGAGAATATTCTGCCTTGGCTGTGACTTCTGCCACGCATGTTATTTGGTCATGCTCAACAACTGCTTCCTCTTTAACTCCAAACCTAGTATCCAAATAATTTGTAGTTACATTTTTTTTGCATTGAATTAAAAAACCCACAAATGTTAAAAGGAATCAATCAATCACAGTCTTAAAAACAAGCAGCATATTGATTGCTAGAACACTTTCAGCAGAATCCACAAAATGTAATATGAGTAATTGAATTTGGAACTTTCCTTTGACCTTCTTAAGACTGAGACTAATGTTATCGTCTGCTGCAAGAGAACATCAGACTGCAAGAGTCAGAGTCTGTCCAAATCACAGCTCAAAATGTTCTAGATGTTGGTGCAGAGTGCTTGTGCACTATCTTTGCATTTGATGATATAGCTCATTCTTCTGCAACTAAGTAACTATTAAACATGCTAGACTACATCCCATCATCCCTAAATGTTTTCAACCTAGTCCAATATAACAATATCTTAAGCATCAATTGTTCTATTTGCTCATCTTCATCTGCCAATTCTAAAATATGTGTGCATGTTTCATTCAGCAAAATCTCTACAACACAGAATATTTATGCTTGTTTTGAAAGAATAGTGAGAAAAGGTAGTTCAGAGTTCAGAAAATTTACTTTGTTCATTATGAGTGTCACAATTTCCCACTTAGCACAGGGGGTTTGGTCCAAACAAGTAATGTCTCTAAGCTCTGGGGTAGGTGCACTAAGGATTTCAAATGTTTATTACTGAAAATAATAAAATGAACCCTGGTGGCACAGTGGTTAAATGCCGGTACTGCAGCCACAACGTTGTGAGTTTGATCCTGCAGGGTTCCAAGCTGGCTCAGCCTTCCATCTTTCCACAGGTTAGTAAAATGAGTACGCAGGCTGTTCGGGGCAATTAGGTAAAATCTTTGTAAACTGCTTAGGGAGTGTTTCGCACTGATAAGCAGTATAGAAATGTAACTGCTATTGCTATATAATTAAATCAACAGGTGAGGAACTGCAACATCTCATATACATTCCGACCAAAGGGCCATGCTCTTTTCCAGGATATGCCATTCCATTCCCTGAAGTTTTATGTTTCTCTTTCTGACAACCAGTCAATATTCTACGGTCACTGCCCATGTGCAGTTCTCATTCCACTGTCCTGCCCTTCTGAGCATTTTCCCCTATTGTTTCCCCCTTCTAATGTTAGAGCTGCCCTGGGTGCAACAATTTACTTTTTAAATATGCTGCAGGGCTTCCCTGCACAGTTTGACATTTTTTAAAAACCCTATTTTTGAGAAGCAGAAGTAAATTTCTAGCCTCTTGGCGGGGGGGGGGTTGTTTCATTTTTAGTTAGCCCCTTTGGCTCCTGGAGAGTCTCAGGGCATAAAAGTAGCCCCCAAGCCTGCCACAGTTGCCAACCCCAATATACACATTTTTTTTTCTAGGACAGATTGATGCTTGACCTGGCCTCTGGTGATTATTTGCAGGACAAACCAGGACAAAGGATTGATTTCATAAATGTGAGCCATTGCTAATTCCATCTGTTTCTCTGCTGTAGTGTGGAACCTATGCCCCCAATACATGCTATTGAACCCTGACTTGTTTTTTTCAAAACCAATACATTTGCAATAACTCTTAATTAAGCAAACAAACAAACACACAAACAAGGAGTCCTTCGATGGGACCAAAACTTTTCAGTACAATTCTCATTCTAAACATCACAGATAAGCTATTAAAAGCAGGGATTGTTCGTACATTTCTGGAGCCTTTACACCATATACGTGAGCTCTGATCAAGAAACACTGTTTGAATCCTAATTGTAAACATGTCCATACAAGAGCAGGACCTATTCATTTCCTTAGAACAGTGAGTGGAAGCCATTCAGCCCTTTGGATTTTATTGGACTGCAGCTTCCATCAGCCATAACCAGTATGGTGGGGGATTATGGGAACTGTAGTCACAGCTCCTGCTTTAGAATTTGCATCCAAATACCACAGCTTGGAAAAGTTATTTTTTTGAACTGCAGGTCCTTGAAGGGGGCCATGCTAGCTGGGAGATTTGTGACACTGTAGTACAAAAAGTGCTCTGAAGTTACCACATCCTGTCTGATTTTAGAAGCTAAGCAGAGTTAGGCCAGGTTAGTATTTGAATGGGAGACTACCAAGGAACACCAGGTAGTGTGGGCTGTATTTCAGAGGAAAGAAATGGTAACCCACTTCTAAGTATTCCTGTTAAACTCATAGGTGCGTCTGCGTGCACACACACACACACACACACACACACACACACAGAATCCAAAACAAAAAACAAAAACCTTTTCTCAGTTCTGCCAAACACTTGTATTCTCAGGCACCCTGGATCTTAGATATTGGAATCTCAGGTTCTAAAGTTTGCTTCTAACTTGCAAGGTATAGCTCAGAGGCCTCTTCAAGCACAGAAGGGAAGAGAGGTGTAAATGTTGTAAGTATTTGGCAGGCAGTATAAATCCTTGGTGGGATTTGGCACTTACTTTGTGGAAATGTTTTTGCTTCTCTGGTAATAGAGTAGGTGGAACGAATCAAACAAATAGCAAACAGTGCTGCTTAGACCTTTTCAATTGGCAATATTTTCCTTTCTTCCATTTAAGTCAGCTGCTAGCTAGCTTTGATAGCTGCTTGTATCAGTAATAACTCTGTACAACACCACTTGTTAGCATTAGGAAATTTCTGCTGTCACTAAAGGGTGGATTGTGGAAATCAAAGGGAATTAAAAACAAGTAAAAATGGAACATGCTGAAACTGGAGCAAGTCTTCAGGAGAAACTAGTTCATTTTAAACACTGATAAATTATTCAGCTTCTCCAGATTATTTTCTCCCTTTTCCCCCCAGTGGGTACTGCCACCAATGGAATATATCAGCCAATCACTATCTAGCAGTTTGAGGGTTTGTTTTTAAAGAAAACTAACAAGATAGATATTGTAAATCCCCTCTATGCTTGCCTTTTATCATTTTGAGGTTTGGATGCTTTCCAGTCCAATCCTGGGAAACCTCCGCTCCACAAATAAAGACATATGCTGACAGCTAATACAGCATCCTGTGCTGAAAAGCCCCCTGTTTCTAACCTGTTTGCCAGATGAACTTGATAGCTACAAAGAATAACATACTCAGGAAAAAAGAGCAGGTTCTCGATACAACAGAAGCTCAGGCAATAGCTAGAAAGAGCTTGTGGCCAGACTATCTCTACTTCTCAGTTTGTCTTCCTTCTTTTTTAAAAACATAAGATGGGATTCTTTGTTTTCATAATCTGATATTTCATTTATAGCACTATAATTAAAATTAGAATAATGTCGCTGAGCCATTAGTTCACACTAGAAGGTGGAGGTGGGGAATTAGAACACAGATACAAAAGGAAGATGGAAACATGTAGCTTGCAGGTGGTACCTCACACTGAGTACTCGTTCACAAGTGATGCCAGCATCTATGAAGTGGCAAAGTGGCAGTGGAGAGAGAACAGCACAGAGGTCGGACAAGTTATTTTGAATACACCTTCCAGGCTGCTTATTTTTGGATTCTGGGAGTTCAAAACACTAAAGCATGGCAGAAGCCCCAGAGCATAATGGCTATCACTGGAGGAGAACTGGTTGGAGCTATCCAAATGTTGGATTTTGAGTTCAAAAAAGTTACTTTTTTGGAATTCCATCTCCTGCTGTGTCCATGCTGTCTGGAAGATCCTCATTACTGTAGTCTCACAAAGTAACTTTTCCGAGCTTTGGTTGGCAGTGTTCTATTTAGCTATATGGGCAGTGAACCAGAAGCAGAGCTTGGACAATTATTTTCAAAAAGTAAATTAGGTACAATGTATACCTCTACACACCAAAAGTAGTTAGTTAACTGACTATACTGACATTTTGGCACTTATTGCCTTTCTTGTTTCTCAGAATTAGCTAAAAGGATGAGTTAAAAAAATAAAAAAATACTCAGATACTACAAGCTGCTGGGCTGTGGTACAAAACACATCAAAGTAGCCCAGGTTCCCATTACAAAAGTCTACACACAAGTCAATGTGAGGTGGCAGTATGGGGGCACAGCATGAAGTACACCATGAGCCAGCACAAACCATGCAATATTCTTCTTCCACTGTTTGAGGAAGCTGTACCCCATAACTATACAGATAAATGACGGTTACAATTACACTGCAAAGAGTTCAATTCTCTCTTGTTAAATTGTAGTCATAACTGTATAAGTTATGCCCGAGACCACTGTCTTATATCCTCTATCATTCACAAAGTGGGACATGTGTGGCCAAGCAACATAAGGACACCCTCATGTTGCTTGGCCACATACATCCCACTTTGTGAAATGGTCATGACAGCAAAAGTTATTAAAGAGGAAGAACTCACAATCTAGCAGAGGCTGCAGCATTTTGCTTTTGCCCAAGTCTACAGAGGAAGGGAAAGATGCCACCTCTTTGTCTCCTCTCTCCCTGCTCAGTTAACTATTTTGCACTTTGAACTCAGTTTCCATCATGGAAATAAGCTGAGGACAAAGGCCGAAAGTGGTAGGAAGAAAGAGAGACTAGGGCATTTTTACAAGCAGTGGAAAAGTGGGATGACAGAAGAGTAATCCAGACTGTTTCTGACAAATTGGGATAGTTGGATGCTATATTGCAGAGCTTTCTAAACTGTGTGTCACAACACGTTAGTGTGTAGCTTGTAGTGTGTAGGTGTGTCATGTGAATGTAATGGATGGAGGGGCTGCCTCTCCCATGGACACCCTGGGCTGAGGAAGACCCCAGTGAGAGCAGTGGTGGCAGAGCAGGCTCGGGTGGAGGGGCTGCTTCTCCCACTGCCACTGCTGCCTCTCCGGGCCAAGGAAGACCCTGGTGAGGGCAATGGCAGTGGGCCAGGTTTGAGTGGAGGGGCTGCCTCCATTTACTGATTTACTGTGTCACAAAATGATGCATACATAAACAGTGTGTCACCAACATAAAAAGTTTGAAAAACTCTGCTATACTGTTTCTCTTACAATTATGGATCTTGAACCTTGTAAAGGAAAAACTGTTTGAGTGGAAGGAACTGCAAGAAGATGCAAAAAAGATTTTGGAGGGTTCAGTTACTTATTCCTGTCCAAAGCTGCTCCACATCAGCCTACAGATCATACATTCCCCATCCCAGGAGAAGCAACAGATGGACTTTGAAAACACAAAAAGTGCAAGTACAACATGCTGGCAAGTACAACACTCAGGATTCTTTTCCTGCCCTTTTTAAACCCCCAAATCAATGGTGTTATTCATGTGTGTGAGCTGACCAAAGTATCCAGATCAGTGTCCAACATTTCTGCAAACAGCCACTCCCAGTTGGGACTGAATCTTATTACTTCTTTTAATTGGAAAGACATGAGCCACCCCAGCAGAATAAATCACTTTTGCAGATGGGGAGTTTGGCAGAAAAGAGCAGCCTCACCTCAACAGAGTACAGAACTAATTATTCCTATTGAAGAAGAAACAGAAAACAACGGATATTGGAAAATGCTGTCGACACCTGAGAAGATGGTTTCCAGCTAACGGCCTGAGTCATATCCTCTCACTGTTCCCTGCACACTAGTGGGAGAAATGACTAAGCTTATATTGAAAGGATAAGTGTCTAGTCTTTCTTGCCCCAAAGTATTAGTGCCACTTAAAAGTAATGAGAAAAAGTGAACCAGAGTTGGGCAAAGTGTGGCTCAAAGGCTACATGAGGCATCTGGATCATGAAAGCACAGCCTCTGAAGGCCTCCAAACACCCCCCCCATCACCATTTTTTAAAAAAGATTAAAACTAGGTGACTTTTCACCCTCCTCCCAAATATTCAAGGAGGGTCTCATGAAATGCCATGGCACCTACAAAATTTCAAAACTTGCAGGAACCCCTAAACCTGTAGAAATTTTCTGATGAAGTCCAGTTGCTGCATAAGATAAGAAGCATATCCTCCAACTGCAAGGGCAGCCCCAATTAATCCTCTGCCACCCCACTTTTCAGCTGCTTTTAAAATATCTGACTTGCTTTCTCCCCCACCTCTTTCCTGCTTTGTCCTTAGCCTACTTCATTTGCTATACACTGAATTTTGTAGGAAATGCAACCAATGCTCAGTGTTTAAAGCAGAACTTTCTAAACTTTTCATGTTGGTGACACGCTTTTTAGAGATGCATCATTTTGTGACACAGTAATTCAGTTTTACTAACAAATTGGAGGTTAAACTAACCCCTTGTAAGAGATATGGACACATACATAAATTGTAATAGCAAAACGGGTGGGGAAACAACATATGTCATGAAAGCCTTTCATATATTTTTAAAAATATATGAAAATATATGATGCATAGATTATAACATACATTTCCAAGATTGTAGGCGACAGACCTACACACTTCAGGCAACACACTAATGTATTGTGGCACACTATTTGGAAAGCCCTGGTTTAAAGAGCTAAATGTGTATTAGGCCCTTTCCGCACCAGGCAATTAGAACGGGGCAGTGCGTCCTCTCACGGAGGTTGTCTGAACCTTGGAGCGGACTAGGAGCAGACTACTTACCGGAGATCCGCACCTCAGTCCACTCCAAAACGACCCCAAGTGGTCCTCCAGCGTGTTTTCTAAAGACTGCAAAAAACAGTTCTTTATTTCCCTGGAACGCGCCATTGTATTCCTGCTCCCTTATGCAGATTTGCAGGCTCACACCAATGCAAGCCTGCAATCTGTGGAAAGCAGGCTTTAGGCATGGCGAGCTTCAGTGGTTGGTCAGGACCCACAACCAACTGGAAGCTGCCATTATGGAAGCTGGAAGCCACCATTTTGGAAGCCAGAGCAGTGCGGATCTACAGACCTCACACTGCTCCGATTCGCCCTGGACCAAGGAGGAGCCCTGTGGAAGGGCTTCAGGGACAGTCCGTGTTGCTTTGGACCCCAGAAGAAGCGGTTCGTAACAGCACGGAGCGATTCCCTCGCCTCATGCGGAAAGGGCCTTAGGCCATTTCCACATTAGACTGTTAATAGTGCTATGATTCCACTTTCAACATCCTATGGAATCCTGGGGTTTGCAGTTTCGGGAGGGGCCAAGTGGCCCCTCCCGAAACTGCAAACCCCAGGATTCCATAGGATGTTGAAAGTGGAATCATAGTGCTTTAACAGCCTAGTGCGGAAATGGCCCTAGAGAGTGCAGCAGTGATAAGGTTAATGAATGTTTCAGTGATCTACAATCCCTCCCCTCCTGTCTTATCCATCTATATTAACCTCTCTTAGACTGATATACTTAGGGATAATTCCATGCTTTATCTCAGACTTTTTGCTCTTTCACTGCTTCAAAAATAAATGCTAACTTGGTCCTCTTCCTGTTCTAGCTTAGCTTAGCATCACTACAGAGCTTTCCTATCTCTAACAGAGTTCCTCTGATAACAATTTAGTTTATTTCCTACAGCCATGGGTATCAATACTCCCTAATCATTGTAGCTAGCCACTGCATTCATGCATTCTCTATCAAATTCAAAGTGCAAAAGCTGCTTGCACTCAACTCAGCAGGGACAAGAAGACACGCCCTTCCCAGTAGAGCCTGGCAAAAGCAAACTGCTGCAGCCTCTCCTAACTAGTGTGTTCTTCCTCATTAATAATGTTTGTCATCTTGACCCATATCATGAAGTTGCTCTGCCACACATGTCCTAATTTTCATCTGTGAAATGCTGGAGGGTATGTAGTGGGCCTTTGGGGAAGGCAAACAGTATTAAGGTATTAAATTCAAGATAAAATGTGAGTTTAATATGTGATAAAAATGGGAGTTTAGGTTACACTTCTATATCCATATACCTGTGAATATGTATATTTGAATCTATTTTTGAGAAAACAGATATAGTACTGCACTTAAACCTAGGCCATTTCTGCGTTAGACTGTTATAGTGTGTATAACAGTCTAGTGAAGAAATGGCCCTAGATTTAAATCATGACACAGGCATTATAATAGTGCAGGCAGTAGTTGAAAATGAGACCATATTAGAGGGCTGCATACATACCATATCTTTAAAGGTGTCGTGGATGACCTGCATTCCCCCTTTGTAATCAGAAACTGTAAGGATGTACTGTATTATGTCCCATGGTTTTTACATACAAAATGGTTCAATATAATAAATATCATGCAACCAAGGCTATTATTTGTTACATGTAAGCTGGGGAGACTCAACACAGCCATTTAGAATTATGATTTGGGAAAGACATGGGAAAAATACATATGTTGAAGATTTTTAATGGGGTGAGAGAAGGTTAATACTTTTTTTTAATTAAAGCCTGTCAAAATTGAACAGACCTTATTCCCCTTGTTTATGTTTAATTCTCATAAAATATCCTTTGTGGGGGGGGGGGTCTCCAATACATCTTAATTAACTTTCTATACTGCTGGAAATGAATTTGCTACAAGTTCTAATTTTCTGCCAGAATATTGATGCTTAAGTAGCAAGGGCTTAATCTGAAACCTTTAGATGGTGGCTGGACCTTTAGTCTATTAAGCCAAGGTATACACAGTGCTTTTTGAGCTTTCTCCTAGCCCATTTGGTCTTCCCTTTACAGTGATCCACAATTAAACCAATCGATGTTTAATTGCTCTAGTTTCCCACTTTGTCAAAACTAGGAAACAACAGTGCCCACCTTTGGAACATACCAGGATCTTGAATCATCTTCAACCTGTGGTGGAAGATCCTTAACTTACGTTACAGCTGGCAAATAAAGCTTCCTAGTTTGAACAGCATTGGAAACTTTGTTTCATAAAAGTTGTTTTAAAAAAGCCTGCCTAGTTTAATTTAGAGCTTGAAAATGTTCATTTTTCGGGGGCAGGGACTACATTTCCCATAACCCTCCACACAGTATGGCCATTAGTCATATTGGCCAGGGCATTCTAGGAGATGCAAGCTAGAAAATGAACTTTTCTAAGCTCTGATTTAATTTCAGGACAAAGTGCTCATGGGTTTCTTAGCTTAATAAGCTGAGATACTATCGTCTAAACTGAGCCATTGTCAGGGTAAGATAAATGTAATTGCTGCTGGAAAGATTTATGACTGCTGGAACACAGCATTGATTCATTGTCACATATACTTGTGTCAGAAGGGAATCTAAAGAGATTGCCTTGAAGCCGATGAATGCCCGTGCCAGCAGATGTTGACCTAGCAGAAAATTCTCTCTCAGCCACATTTTTTTTAAATGAAAGATATAGCAGAGTATTTCCATATTCCTTGCTGGGAAGGATAACAAAAGTGTGCACCTTAAACAGTTCAGTTGGTAATCAATCAGCTAAAGTTTTAATACCATAGTTGACAATTTCATGATGTGGCAGGGGGATATACTATGGCTGAAATTCACAGCAGCTGTGGTGGCTGTCTAGTGCTGGAGGATGACAAAAGATCCTCCTGGGGCCATTTTACTGTACAGAATTATAGTGCTACAATTCTATGTCAACTGCTGTGGGTCCATCCTATGGAATCTTGGGATTTGCAGTTTTGGGAGAGGCATTTAGAATTCTGAGAGGTTGCATGATGCAGTGGTTTGAGCATTGCATTACAATCCTAGAGACCACGGTTTTATTCCCCACTCGGCCAAGGAAATCCACTGGGTGACCTTGGGTGCATCAGATAGCTTCAGAAAAGCCTGTGATAGGTTCCCCTTAGAGTCACCATAAGTCAGAAATGACCTGAAGGCACACAATAGCAACAATTTAGAATTTTCAGCCAGAGAGCTCTAGTGCTTCATCAAACCATAAGCCTCATAATTCCACAAGAGGCAACCATAATGGTTAAAGTGGAATCATTACACTTTAATTGTGCAATGTTAAAATGTGCTTGGACATATCACTAAGCACTCAGCAAAACTTTGCTAAGGGTTCTGTTACTAAAGGAAGCTTTAAAGCAAGGACAGAAATTCTGCACAGACAGGTCATTTTTGTACCCCTTCAGGGCCCCACCCAGAGGAAAAAATTCTAGACATTTTTGATCCCTTTCCTGAAAGGGAAAAGTGCATTTCTAGGGAACCCAATTATCCCCCTAAAGCAAAGGATGCCCTTCTCATATGTTGTTGTTATTATTATTGTGTGCCTTCAAGTCATTCCCAACTTATGGTGCCCCTAAGGTGATGCTATCACAGAATTTTCTGGGGCTGAGAGTGTGTGATGCACCCAAGGTCACTCATTAGGCTCCATGACTGAGGGGGGAATTGACCCTTGGTCTCCAGGGTTGTAGTCCAATGCTCAAACCGGTAAACCATATTGGCTCACATCTTATTTTATCCAAAATGCATTAAAAAAACAGATGTAACCTTTTAGCTACTTTTATTTTGAGGGGCTGGTTCAGCCCTCAAAGGGTATGGTGTGGTCCATGGAGGATTCTGGGGAAAACAGCTCCCAGAACTTGCCTACTCTGACTTTCAACACTCTAAGAACCCTTTCACATCATGCAATGATAGTGTTATGTCCCACCTCAACAGTCATTGATCCCTCCCATGGATTCCTGGGATTTTGCAGTATGGATCCTGGGCTCAGAATTCTGCCCTTCAAAGTATATGTCTTTTCCACAAGGCTCCAGTTGTTACTGAAACCCAGCAACCAACCACATCCTACAAGTCTGAAGTCTATCCTCCTGTGTTTTGTGATGTGGGTCATCCTACTCTACCAGAAATGATCAGCCAACCCCCTGTTGATTTTATTGCAGCAGGAGGTCAGCCTGAATCTGTTCCTGTAAATGAATTTGTGTAAGAAGAGACTTTACATGATTCCATTTGCTGCCTTCTCCCTGCCCTTGGAAACACTGGGCACTATCCTTGCTGACGTCAATGAGATCATTGTCCGTGGGCAAAATTCAGTTCTGAATGTTCTGCTGCATGCACCCTGCTCGGCTGGTATCTTTCCCCCATGGACACCACAATCTAAATCTCTTAATGAGTCACTAAGGCTCCAGAGAATGGTTATTTCAAAAAGCAAGGCTTTCTTAGATTCATTATAGCATCCTAATCCATGCTGCTGATCTTAATGAGTCAGATCACACTCAAAATGTCAGGATAGAGGGAAGTCACTGACAGGCATCATTTCCCATATTAGCCTGCACTCAGTATACACATCACCCACAGAGCAGCAAAACAACCAATTGTCCATGGCAAATCTACCAGAACCATCCATTTAGTATTCTGTTTCCAAAATGCCCTGTGGCTCCAGGGACACAGTGCATCACACCATGCAGTATTTATCATGATACACAACAGGCAGAGACAATAACGCTAATCTCAACAGCAGCTGACCAAGCCTTCCTAACACACAGTTAAGATTCCTAATTTGAAACAGTTGGTGGATAAATTAGATTGACAATCAATTTTAGGCTTCCAGTTTGAAGAAGGAGCACAATACAGGGGAGTCCAGCAGAGAGAGCAGGGGAAACCCCCCCCCAACCATTCCATGATGGAGAACAAGTAATACTAATACTAATCTGAAGAATTCAGATACTTAGATATATCCAATTGCTTTGAACTGTTACAAATAACACTTTCGTATGTTCACCAAAAAGAAAAAAAACTTCCAGGTTTTGTGGTAACTTAAAAATAAACACATTTTAAACGGCATAAGCTTTTGTGGACCAATGAAATCACTTCCATTAAACAGATGCAATGGGTTAACAGTGCCCCCCAGGAAATTGTTACTTACGTAATTATACATTTGTAGATATGTATCAGTACTTTATGTATCAGTACATTTTTTCTTACAGGGCATCTCCAGGTAAGGCTCAGGGAAAATTCCACTGTAAAATCCCAAACAGCTGCTCCCTTGATCCTCATCTCAGAGTTCCCACTGTAAGTCAGTGTGCCTGTAATATAGAAACTCCACAGACGGCCTAGCTCTAACAGCTGTGTTCTGATGCAAACATTTTGTACCTGATTCCTCATATTATTGTTCGTGAGGCAGGCAAAGCCACAGCTAGAAGAAAAGATAATTTTCCCTCATATGGCTAGGGAATGGTGTCAGCGCAGGGGAAATTGGTGCTTACATATAGGGGCCAGACAGCCTTTCCTTATAACCTGTAATGATGCAAAGGACATCTGGAAAAGCAACCCTTCTCCAGACAGTTTTGCTCCCAGGTAACTGAATCCAGAATTGCAGCCTTAATCTAGCCTTGCAAAATACCTGATTTATTCTTCTCTCACTATATAAGTACTGCAGCCACGTATCTTAAAGCGGCAAATTGGAACATCTATAGACCCAACTCTACAAGGCTGAAAAACATATTTTGTCTGGATGTTTGAGAGGGCTTTTCCTATCTTTTAGCCTGGGCCCATAAGAGCACTAGCTTACCGTACATCTTTTACCTATGGAGATGAATAGAATCTCTTTTCAGAGCTTCCTTTAACCAGATAAATGTTTTTCTACCAAGCAATCCAGTTCACGGCTGAAGTCAACCTCCTTGCCTCTAGGCAAGAGAATCAAATTAACTCCAATTTCCAATTTGATATATTTGTTCAAAAACCAAGCAGAGGGATGTTCAGAAAGAGCCAGTTGCTTTTAAAATGAAATGAGCCTCAATGTTATGTAACCTAAACTTATCAGAACCTTAAGAGTCTCTTTCCCAAACAGTTTTCAGGGGTTGGGAAGGCCCACACCAAGGCTTCAGTCTGCTTTTGGTTGGAAACAAAGGACAGTTTCCTCAGTGACAAAAAAGGCTGTTCTGAACTGGATCCTAGAATGAGAATTCAAAACTGACCAGTCAGTAGCCTCCTTATGTGTTCAGATGTATCAATTCAGTGTATGATTGAGCCATGGGAGGATGTTTACTTATCTGTTTGCCTGGGCATTTCCACTGTTAAAGCGCAGAACCTGGAAAAAATTACTTTTTCTGGACTATAAATTCCAGAATCCTCTAGCCAGAATGGAAAGCAAATTATTTCATCTCAGGGCATGAGTAGCAAAAGACTCAAAGCAGATTTGTTTTCTTTCAGAGTATACTATAGATTCTGAGTTTGAGTTTAGCAGTTTTGCCCTTTATGAAGACTTGTAAACAAGTCAATTGAATGATGTGTCAGACAATTAGGAGAGAAAAACAACAGCAGGTATTTCACAGGGTTCTTCGAAAATTAACACAAATTAGGCAGAAGGAAAACCAGAGCAGAGCATTCACCACTGGGAGAAATTAACCATATTCTCAAAGCTGTGGTTACAAAACATCTATCAGCTTTATATTTTCCTTATTAAGAAAGAAAAGAGAAAAAGAAAATATTGTCAGTTCACAGCCAACATGGTAGAGTGGTTTGAGCACTGGACTAGGACTCTGGAGATCAGGATTCAAATCCGTGGAAGCCCACTGGGTGACCTGAGACAAGTCACACACTCTCAGCCCCAGAGAAACACAAAGGCAAACCCCCTCTGAACAAATCTTGCCAAGAAAATGCCATGATAGGTTGACCTTAGGGTCACCATAAGTCGGAAACAACTTGAAGGCACACAAAAACAACAACTACTAGTTCATTTCTCATTTTACTTTCCCCACCTAGTAATTGATACAGGTTATTTCTAGCAGGTATGTTTTAAGTAGACTCAATACTTTGTGACATCTTTTTTTTAAAAAAATCCTTCTGTTCAGTATTTTTTCACATAACAAAGAAATACTGTCAGAATCCAAAGAGTTTAAAGGATGCCTTGTCCTCTAGCAATTGCCCTTTTAAAGCAAAAATGTTGAAATATAATTAACTCCAGACTAAACCAAATGTGAGAGATCGATGATTAGGATCTCCTGCAGATTTTGTTTTGTTAATTAGCAGGCTTACTAGGTCACTTTGAAGAGTGGGAAGCGGTGTTTTTTCAGAGGGCATTTAACTCTTTCCTCCTGCCCCATCCCAAGCTATTGGTTCTCTATGGAGGAGAGCCCAGGAACACTGTACCCAACCTTTCCTTTGCTGCTGGGATGCTAACAGCAGCTTTGAGGGAGATGGGAAGACATTAGGGAAAGGGAATGGGAGGGAAGGGCTAAACAGCCCTTGATTCATCTTCAAAGCCATCCCACAAGACTGCCAATTAACAAAACTATTCGCCTACTCATCTAGGGCAAGGAGCAGTTGCCTCTGGGTGAGGTGCCAAGAGGAAAATAAGTGGATCTGTCACTTCTGCTTAATTGCTCAAACCACATTAGTCCTCCTAATTGAAGCCACAGCTCCATAAGAAAACCTCCTACATTCTTTGTTTGCTTACTGCATTTATATATGGTCTTCTGCGAAATTTAAAAGAATGTGGCTTGGCTTCCAGACTAAGAAATTAGATACAAAAAAAAAAAAAAAAGGGAAAGAAAGAAAGAAAGAGGAGTGAGGAGGGAACAGAAAAATAAGCAAATTTAGAAACCAGTTCTTTCACACTGCTACATAGTTCAGTTTCCAACTGACCTAGCAGAAGTGACAATGTTGCAAAGGGAAGAGCTAAGCTGGCAATTGATCCTATTTGGACCAATGTAGGGTCATTGTGTATCCTCCCACCTCTCTGCCTTAAGGTTCTTCCTCAAGGTTGCCAGGACTTTGCCAAGATCTCCATAGCAGGACAACACTGGAAGCTGGTAAGTGTTTATCACATTGACACCTGAAATATGAGGGCAAAGGTTATCATACAGTGACTCTTCAGCTGCCTGGTGTCATTGGACTCTACCCTCACATGCTGGTGAATCTCTGTCACACACACCTGCTCCGTCAGAATAACTCATGCGTGGAAGGAAGAACAGTATCCAAGCAGACCTCTTGTTTCAACATACAACATAGATTGGAGACAATTATGGATGATTCAGGAATTGACTGAGGAAGAAGAGAAGGTAAGTTACATTTTTTCTCCATCAGCATTGGACCCTTAGGCAACGAAGATACTGGACCAGTTGCACCAGCTGAACCATTCACAATCTGGCCCTAGTGCCTATTGCAGAGCTTTCCAAACTTTTCATGTTGGTGACACACTTTTTTAGACATGCATCATTTCGGGACACAGTAATTCAGTTTTACTAGCAAACCAGAGGTTAAACTACCCCCTTATAAGAGATACAGATGCATACATAAATTGTATAAACAAAATGTATGGGGACACAACATATCTCATGAAAACCTTTCATATATTTTTAAAAATATATGATTTAGAAATAATAGCATACATTTCCAAGATTGTAGGCGATACACCTACACACTTCAGGTGACACACCAACATGCCGCAGCACACCGTTTGGAAAGCCCTGGCCTATTGTGTCAAAGGACAGAGGGAGGATAATCTCTCGGGTTTTCTTTGCCATTGGATGTTGTAAAGGCCTTCAGTAGCAACTGATCGTTCTCCACTGGCAGACTCCTTCAATTAATTAAAAATACATCTTATGTTTTGGTCACAGTTTAAATGTTCTCTGCATCATAATACAGACTGGTAGCTCTTTTGATACTTAGTCTTGTTGGCTTAAATAGAGATGCTCATTTACCACAGCTGAGAGTGTCCCCAGAGGAAAAGGATTTTTCAAAAGACGTAACAGCACTTCCAAAGAGTACTCCATACCTTCAGATAAAATACCCCAAATATGGGAGCCACGTGTGGAGCCATTACCTGAGTTCACCCTTCCTAATGTGGCTCACCGAAGTGATCAAAGACAGTCCATCCCAGTGCCTTTGATCATTTCAGTAACTCCCTCCAGAGGAGTTGATGACTTTTCTGCTGGTATTAGAAAAGAAATGTAAATCAAGGGACAAAAGCAATTGCAACATATTTTGCACTGCAGTGAGAAAGTGAATAGGGACTTATGAAAGCGTGGAGTACAAAATAACCCTGCTGAGTTAATAGCCAAGTTCTCTGTACTTTTCCAGTGTATGTTGGGATCATTGAACAAGGCACTATACAGTGTAAGAGATGGATCTTGCAATAGTATAGTATCATAAACAGTGTTCCTTTCCAGGGTTCCAACCAGCCAGTCAGCCAACCTTCCTTTTTCCTGAATTCTCCATATCATCTCCCCTTATCACATTAATCTACAGCTGTTCCTCAACGGTCAACATTCTGTGTCCACTGAGCCTGTCCAAACTTCAATGGACTGTTTTGATGATCCATCTTTATTTTACTCCTCATCTGGGGGAAATATTCCTGCAGGCCCTGGTGTTTCCCCAAACCAACTTGTATCTGGTCACATGCATGGATGGTACTGTTTTGGCTACAGAACAATCCACACTCAGAGAATGAGATTGCTACAAGTATGCAAAATCTCCCTCACACACAAAATCCTACATTTGCAATTAATATAAACAGAAAACAGTCCCCTACATGGACTGGACTGGTAAAAGCTGGGAATCTATTAAGGAGTGCTGAGTCACATGTCAATGGCTTATGAGTCCAGTTCACATTTTATTCCAGACTTTAAAGAAGCTTGACAGCAGTTAACAAGAACAATAATTCAGAATTCTTAGCCAGATAGCTTTAGTTCCTCACTAAATTATCTACCCCAGGATTCCATAGAATGGAATCATAGCCATTAAACTAGAATAATAGTGCTATAATTGTGTGATATGAATGGGGCCCATGTTTCAGACCCCCTCCCCATGTGAGGTTTATGCCCTTACCCTTATTGTGTGGGAAGGCATTCAGGTTTACTGATAACAAGGGGCTATGGGAGCTACAGACTAGAATGGAAGAAAACATCTGCCAAGAAAAAAATCTAGCTCATGATTTAATCTAAGGGCAGACCTGATCTTGTTTGCAGTAGAAGTTTCAATGCTGGGAAATGGGACAGACATGAAACAGAAACACTAACAAACAGTGGCAATTTTTTAAATGAAACCATGGTTGCCTTAGCCAGCCTGCCCAAGGAGAGACCTCAAAATGGAGGGAGTTCTGTTAACCTATGCAGTTTCAATGTCCACCAGGAGCAGCTCTTTGATAAACTTGAAGTGTCTCAGTAGCCCATTCAAGATCAAGTTACCTATACACGTTTTACATTCTAGCAGGGATAGTTCATAACAATCCATTGTTGCTGGGGAAATAATGTTTTTCCCTAATGACTGTGAGGACTTTTGCATGTCTCTGTAGCTAAACTCCAAGGGGATAGCAAAGCATGAAGGGGTTTGGCAGATGACATAATTTTCTCTGCTCATAAGGAGGTCCCAGAACTTTGACACTGTCAATTCTAGCTCCACTATACCACTGCTGACAAAGCTGTAGTTAGCCTAAGCAGTACAAAACACAATATAAAGTATGGTACTACCTATACTCAGCTATTCTGGGTGACCTTCATATATATTCCTGATATCTTGTTTAGTCTTCAAAGCATGCCAGTTCCTTACACTGTAGAAAACACTTGTTTGGGAACCTTTTTGAGCCCAGCTTGTCTTTTTGTCTCCTTTTTATGTGAAGAAGGGATTTCTTACTTTGAAACCGCAATGGCTGGTGGTTTCCATGTCAGCAGATCAACTATTCCGTTTACTTCCAGGCTAAAGTTTGAATTTGAACCTTAGAAGAGCTATCCAAAGTACTGATCCCCCCCGCCCCCGAACAGGGTTAAGCACCTCAGATAGTTCTTTTAAAGCAGTGTTTTTCCCAAACTAATCCCACAGCTGTTTCAGACTTCAGCTCCCAGAATCACTGATCATTGACTAAGGCAGCTGGGACTTCTAAGAGCTGAAGTCCAAAACAGCTGTAGGACTAGAGTTTGGGGGAAAAACACTGCTTTTAAGTTTGGTCTAATTCCCATCTGTGGATTCATCATTGACATCAAAACCATGATTTATCAGTGCCTTGAAAATGTTCCTCCTTTAGATCATGAAGCTGTTGCTATTGTGTCCCCTCAAATTGTTTCTGACTTACAATAACCTTAACCTGAACCTATAATGGGGTTTTCTTGGCAAGATTTATTCAAAGGAGGTTTGTTATTGCCTTCTTCTAAGGCTGAGCAAGTGTCTCAAACTTGATTACTCAGTGGGCTTCCAGTTTGAATCGATTTGAATCCTGATCTGTCAGCATCCATGCTCAAGCCACTACCCCAAGCTGGCTCTCACATATCTGCTGTTATTTCTTGCCATTTCCCCCCCAAACCCACCTTTTAGGGGCTGGATGCTTGGCTCAGAAATACCTTTGAAAAGATTCAACTTTCATAAACTATATTAAAAAAAAACTTTCAAACTATGATCTCAAACTTTCAAACTGAACAGTCTCAGACTTCATTATTTTATTTCTTACCTTCTTTTACCACAGCATTTATCTGAACTATTTTTACATCCAGAATTTCCTGGATCCTATATACTGTCCTTGTCTTCCTGAACTTTCATCTCCACATTCAAAGATGTGGAAACTCTCATTAGGCACACCTGAGGATTTCATTGGTCTGCATTTATGCGAACTGACCTAATTTGTACTTCCGCATTAAAGGAAAATTGGGTTTTATGGAGGTTTGTTGGCATTTCTCTAATATTGTGATTCACTTTTCACCTCAAAAAATATGCTACAATGCATACAGAAATGCATATATTGGAATATGTTGCCTATGAAAATGCTGCTTTTATGAAAAAGTAGTAAATAATAATAGGAATTTTCTTGTATTTAAAAAGATTCATAGACTGTTGCTAAAACAGAACAGATGTATGAATATGAGGTAAACTGACAGAGGGCAGCAACAGATTATTCTGCCCACATCTAAACAGAGTTTGGAAAACTAACTCTTTCAAACCACAACTCCCCTAATTCCCCAGCCAACAGAACCACATTCATAAGTTCATTCCTCCCCATTTTTATGCCAATCTATGGTTTCTGATGCACAGACATTCCCGTCCATGCATCCCTTCCCAAAACATGGAAAAATTATTTGTTTTTGAACCTAACATATACATTTTTATACACATTGCAGCAAGTCTTTTTGAGCTAAAAACTGATTCAAAGAGCTGTAGTCCAGAAAAGTAACTTTTCCAAGCTGTTTTGTCTCGTACTGATGGTCCTAATTTTCTATGTAACAAACAATGATTCCCCCCCCCATTGTACTATCTATCATCTATCTATCTATCTATCCACCCATCCATCCTGCCTTTCTCCCAGTATGGGATTCGAGGCAGCTTACAACCATTCTAAACACAGTACAACAACAACAAATGCTATGTAAAAATACGAAAATCTAGGAAAATGGGAATATGGCATTTCTCCTTTGAACCATTCTTGTGCCCAATCTCAAACATTAGGAAACACTAAAAGAACAATTTAATTTTTGGTGAATCCATTGTATGTTTTAGTTTGAAATGTAATGGGCTTAATGCTGAGCCTATTTGGGAGCTGGGATCTTGGATATCCCATTAAAGGACAGAGTAAAGCCCAGAGCAGATTCACCACATCATTAATTTGGAAGCTTCCAGCCAATGCTGTTCAGTAGGATTTAGGTACAACAGTGCTATATTACAGGAACCCCCCCCCCCACTTATCTAGGGTCTCACGTTCTGTGGTTTCACTTACCCATGGTCAACTATGGTCCAAAAATACTAAATAGAAAATTGCAGAAATGCCCTCTTCCCTCACAGACCCACCTCCCTCCCTCCCTCCCTCCCATCCGTTGTCCTGAGTCGTTTCCTGGTATTCAGGTGATGGCACCCATATGGCCTTCTCCTGCTCTGGTATCAGCAGAAATGTCTTCTTGCTTTGCAGGAACCATAGAGAGGTACAAAAGACTCATAATCATTTGCATCTCCCTATGGTTCTTGTGAATCTAAAGGGCTACTTTCAATGAGCAGACTGATAATATATCCACTGTTTCAGAGCCAGAGCAGGTTTGGTACTATCCACAGTTTCAGACATCCATAGTGGGGTGGTCTTGGAACATATCCCCTGTGAATAAGGGAGGACAACTATAGTAAGAAAATACATAAGGTAATTCTAATAAATCTGCCCTGAAGATGGCAATCACTTTCACTTATTGGTTCACACTATTGCTAACTATTGCATGGTGTTCCTAGGAGGCGCGTTTAAAATTAAACACATAGCACAGGGGCATTTAGACGTTTCAGAAGGCAGTTGGATGAAAGGAGTAGAATGGGGTATAGTGTAATCCTACAGTTATAGCTCCTATCTACTTATAATAATATAGCTGTCATTGCAAGTTATGATGTAAGGGAAACCTATTCCATTTATTTGAAATCTGCTCACCGGAACAGCTTTCCCAAGATTCATATCTTATTTCATTAGTTGCCTCGAGGGGGTAGCTGTCATACCATTTTACTCTAGCTGCCTTAAGTGCAACATAGATCACTTACTGCAAAAGCACTAAATCTAAATGAATGGACAGGAAAATGGAGCAGTCAGGGCTGCGATTCATCGTGCAATGGCAAGACTTTAGTAGGATGCCATTTTGAAAGTTTTCATTAAGCCTTCTCCCAAGAGGCAATGCAGTTTAGCAGACCAAGAACAAAATTAGGAATTGACTGACCCAAACCACTCTTGGCTCAAAGCTGAATTTGGTATATCAGCCTTCTCCAACCCAGCCATTTCCTGATATACTGCTTTGAGGGTGTTCCTGCATGGCAGGGGGTTGGACTGGGTGGCCCCTGGGGTCTCTTCCAACTCTACATTTCTATGATTCTATAATATCCCAAGCAGCATGGTCAATGACTATGCTGAATGGATATGTGGGGACATACACTCTGACACATGAGGTCAGGGATGCCAAGGTAGAGAAACCTGGATAACCACTATCTTTCTTCACCTTTTCTGCCTCTTTGCAAGTACCTCTGAAGAAGGAAACATTGCTTTACAACAATGGTGTCCACTTTACTACAGTCTGCCTCATTGTACCAGTCTCTGAACCTAAGTTAATTTTTGCTGGTGTGGAATATGACTGGACTATTCTGGATCTCTGCCACCAGAACCATTCTTCCCATCAGAACTCCTTAACATGGGAGGTTGATTGGCCTCTGTGGGGTTTTCCACTGGGGCAATCCCACCAGTGCCACCAGCTCTGAGGGTTCATCTCAGGCAATCCCACTGCTGTGGCTAAAGGGGGGCAGGGTTCTATGTCTAACCTACCAAATGTGAAAATATCCACAGTGCTCATTATGATTACCAAGAGTGAGGGATTTTCCTCATCTCCATCTCTGCCAAAATGTTAGGACTTCCTTCTGTCCCACCTGCTGTGGGGAACCATCTGAATGAACTCAAGGTAACCATGAGGATTTATGCAATTACTATACTCAATGGACACTATCCCTATATTCAATGCTGCCACTGCAGACACTTTGAATCCAAACTCTCAGACAGACAGAGGCCAAAGTATACACAAAGAAATAACAATCTTTTATTTACGGAAGTTAGACAGCAGATTAATTATTTTACATTTAAAACACCAAGACACCCTCTTCACACTTCTCTCAAGCTAAGTTAGACCAACCACCACAGACCCCCAGTCAAAACCACCTTTTCTCACTCCAGCCCTAGTCGAATTCAAAAACCCTTGTCTAACTGAACTCATAACTCTTATTCACAGCTGTCATTCACTGGCATATTGTGGAAATATCTCCAAACAGTCTACCAATCAGCATTCACTCCAAACTTTCTATTTTCCACCCTCAACTGCTCCTTAACTTATAGTCTAATATACAACCAATAAATCAAGCAACTTTTCCAAATGCAAATTCATGACATAACAGCCGCCTCCTTGTTATCTTTTTGCCAGCAGGTAAAAACATTTTTATTCAGGCAGTCATTGGCAGTTGCCCAGGTACTAAGTAGGGTGCTCTATGGAGTAGTGTGCTGTGTTTTTAAACTGGGTTTAAAATTGGGCTTTTTAATGCAAAAATGTGGTTTAATTAGTTGTAATAGTTGATCTTGTTTTGTGTTTTAATTATATTCTTCTTTTATTTAATACCAGGAAATTTACTCACTGTTGCCCAGACTAACATTAACAATTTTGCTTATTGTTTGCATGGCACAAAAGCATGAGTGGTAGCACCCACCATCTTTAACTGTGTGTTTCACACCAAGCCCAATGGGCCACAAATAACAATTTTCTTTTCTTCTTTTTAAAAAAGGCCAACATTTGTCCATTGATACTGAACTTGCATGAAAATGTTTAGGATGTCAACCTAAGTATAAATATCAGATTTGTCCAAAATTAATTATAAATGTGTATCCTAGAGCAGAAAAATATAGAGATTCAAAATGTTTGGGAGGTATCTGAAGTAGTTGATGGATTGGACCAGGGTGTGGCTGTGATTTGTGCTTAGCACCAGATCATAATGCATGCCAGAGGTGGGGCTTGGGCTTTTTTATGCCAGTCCATCCAAGCATGTGTCATTCTGGATGGTTTGCTTGATCTACCCTCCTGCTCTCAGTACAGTGTGAGTTTATTTGGTCACTTTGGGGCCAGATAGAAATCCCCCCCCTTCACTAAGTTTTTTTTTGGGGGGGCTATCTCATACTGTAGTTGATAGCATAGTACAATTGACTTGGGGTGGTATCTTCAATAGGTTTTCATTTGGCAAGCTTTGGGTGAGAATAAGAATTCACTGTTCACCTCTTTGCACCCTTTGGGTGTAGAGAAGGGCTCTGGAACTCTCTCTTTAGGGGCCTGCATCCCAGGTGGTCAGGAAAGGAGGCTACCCTTGAAGTTCACCTGGGACTTAGGCTGTCACTTGTAGGACTGTGTGACTTGGGTGGGATTCCCAGCCTTCCAGTTATGCTGGACTAGGAAGCCACCAAAGCAATTTGGATTGCCCTTGAGGGTCAAGTGTTTCTCCCATGGGAAAGCTGACCAGATTGTCTTGTGGTTACATCTGCCTCAGCTGGACCCAAATCAGATTCTTCCCTCTTGTTGCTCCCTTTCAGGCCAACACAACTTTAAGTAGGTCAGTTTAAATGAAGTGGTCCTTATTATCCAATTTTGTGTCTAGTTTTGTTATCTCACGGTTGATAATCAAAAATGTGTCTTCATTTTTGTCCCATTAGATAGCATACCAAATTCAAGGGAAACTATTTTACTGTTACTAATAGAGTTGAAATTTTATCACCTGTCATTTATTGCCCTTTGACTCTAGTCCCCACATGACCAAGAAGGGGAGTGGCCTCTCCCCACACTGACATCCCCCCCTGAACAATTAACTACAACAGAAACAACATCTGATACAAAATGTGGGCCTGTGACTCATCATTGTCACTTTTCTTCTCCTGTATGATTTTTTAAACATCTTTTGCATGATGAAGAAACCAGCGGAGTTTTGGAAGCTTACATGATGCATTTTGTGCATTTTAATTGGGCAATAAAAGTATTGCGATTTTGGATTTTGTTGCATTATGCTGCATGGTCAGTAGCGTATATGACACCCCTGAATGGTGACTCTGTGATCAAACATTAGTATAGTATAGTGGATCTGGTCTGTATGACAGACCAAAAGACACTTCACAGTATCAGCAGTTATGAACTGCCTTGTGTCCCAACTTTGGGATAAAATTTCAGAGGATATACAGGATACAAATATTTTTAAAAACAGCCCAGGCCCTTTGGGTAGGTTCCTTGTGCGATGTAGACCTCTGATCTTTTAAGGTTCTTGACTGTGTGGATAGCCTGCTCAAGTAGGAAAGTCTCCTCACTATAGATGTTTAACTCCATGTGTGTGTGTGTGTGTGTGTGTGTGTGAGTGGCAGGAGACCTCAGGATGACAGGGATGTGCAGGATTGGGCTGGAACATTTGTTTTCCTCCTTTGTGCATTAGTTTTATACAGTTTGATGTAGAACATATTTGCAGTCAACAAGAAAAATAATTGGGAAAAGAATTTTGTTGTAACCGTAGTAGAAGAAAAATGCAATGTCCTTCGTCTATTTTTGTTGCTTTTACAAGAGCAGTCTTGATTACTTCTTGATATATTCTCAAGTCTGTTCACAATAAAGGAGATGTATATTCTTTATGAAAGAAAGGCAATTTACTACCGTTATTACAAAGTGGTAATGAGGAGTCATCTACAAGAACTAGCATGCAGCCCTGCAGTTTTTAAGAGTGTGGCTTGTCTCCATGTAACACAGCATGCAGTATATTATCCAACCAATCTTGTCTGTTGACATTATGTCAAATATCATTTCCAGAGGAAGGAAATTAAAAAGGCATGAGAGATGCTGATAATTTCATGGTATCAAAGAACAGTATACACATTAATTCAGATGTAATAGTTATCTATGGTTTATTATCATGGGAACAAATTGCATTAACAGTTTGAGTTGTGTGCTTCTTCTTATCTCTTCCCTCAATAATGGCTGCAAACTTGTGCTTTTGATTAACCACAATGTGTTGTGAGGTACAAACTAGACAAACTGTGACTAATCTTAACTATGATTTGTTGAAACAAGGCAACTTCTTTAGCCAGAGTGTCATGATATACAACGTTGGACAAACTGTAGTTAATCTTAACATTGTTTTTTTTTTTTTTTGAAACACACCAATTTGAAATCATGGGTTATGGCTTTCTGCAAAAAAGCCACAGTTAATATTACCTACAATTAAGGATCCATATGTAATTGTGAAAAACTTAAGGTAATTTAAAAAGAAGCTACTGTTCTCCTAAATTACATTGCTAAATTTTAATTTATCACTGCAGGAAAAAGCTTCCATGACCTTGCACACTTTCCTCTGCACTCTTCTCATCCACTGTGTGTGGCCAGGAGATCACATTAATCTCCTTATATAAGCATAGTAATATTATGTTAATATATTAATATAGTTTAACTATCAAATATTATATTATAGTTAACAGTTAATAGTTAACGCTTATAGCTTAACTATAAACTTGATGTTCATCATTACATAAAAATGTAGGCAATGACGGAGATGGTCAGAACCTAGGACTTGGGCCTCCTGCTATTAGAGGAGATGTGACAAAACAGGGGATGGTGAAAGACTGCATTCAGGGAAAAATCAGGAACTAGCCTCTGAAACAATCACATCATCAGCAAATACAGAGCTAATTATATCTTCCTGTTCTTTGTCAGAACAAGTAGGCCTGCACACATTTGACTGATCTCCAAATTACCTGGCTTTTTGGAGACTTACAGCTCTACTACAGCTCCATAGTAATTGCTATTAATTGCACAGTGGACCAAGAGTACTTCCTTCACAATAAAAGTTCACTTTAGAGCAATTGCAGAAGTCAACACTAATAAAACCATATCCAAAAGCACAGAACATCATAGAACTAAATTCTGCTGCAGGTACATAAATCAAATCCATCTTTATTACAAAATTCAGTTATGCTATGGGAAAGGGCTACAGAGGCTCAACACGGCACCATGGTATATTTTATGTTTTGCTTTCTTCAGCTATGTATTCTCCATTGTTGCTTTGGACAATGTGTTGTTTCTTTAAAAGTATAAATGTATTTAGTGCTTCAATAGGATTCAATGGATTTTTTGGGGGGAGGGGCTGCTGATTGACCAATGGCCCCTTGGTACCACATATTTGAATGCTGGTGTGTTTCTGGGAACTAAGTCCAATGAGATGCTGACATACATCATGGATCTTTCTTCTGCTGTATCCTCACCCCAGCAGACCTAGAAAACCAGCTCTGGGAGTTTTCCCAGCACTCTTGAGCCGAATTTTGTCTTGCACTTGAGAGGCTGCAATGGGAAGGGGTACTCCACCTTTTACTGGATTCTGGTGTTAAGTAAGTAAATGTCCACTGGTGTACACATCACTATGTGTGTATGATATGCATATATAAAGATGCATACACAAATGCATATATTCATATAATTTTGTGCATACAACTGAGTATTCCATTAAACCAGCAGAATGCTTTTTAGAATTAGGAGCGGATTATTTTTTCTTTAAACTTGTGGGCCTCATTTTGTGTTTATTGTGAAAATTGACCACTCTTGATCTAGATGAGGGGTGGGCAACTGCGTGAGGGCCAGGGCCAATTCCTCCCATACTCTCTCTGGCCCATACCCTCTCCCCCTGCAAGACTAAATCCCTTCATTTTCCTCTATAGTCCATCACAAAATGGCAACAGGAAGTGACTGCCATCCCTTTCAAAATGGTGATGGGAGGTCAGATCTCATCACATCCTTTTGCCATTTTGTGAGGGGATGAAGTGGGGAAATGGATGCATTTGGGGATAATGCAGGGCTCTTATGGGGCAATACAGGGTAGTCATGGGGGCATAGGGATATTTACATGTGTTTTCACATGTTTGGAGAACTTTCTGCATGATTGTCAGACACAAATTACTTATAAATTGACCATTTTAAAAAAATTGGGAGCTTTGGAGCTTTGGGGGACTAGTGGAGGGTTTGAGGGACCACAAAACTGGGGTCCAGAGGCTATACTATGCCCAATCCAACAGGTGGGATTTATGCAATCTTCAAAAAGATGCTAATCTGTAACTCCAGCATTCCTTGCCATTGGCCACATTGACTAGAGCTGCTGGGAGATATAGTCAAGCAAAATCTGGAGGGTCATAAAATTTATTTCTTTGGTTTATATCCTGCTTTTCTCCCAAAATGAGACTCAAAGCAGCTTATACTGTAAGTTAAAACAAAATAGCTAAAACAATATGGAGTAGAAAAGTTTTTAAAAGCTTTAAAGAATCAGTCCCATTAAAACACTCCTTTTAAGACATCAATTAATTTCTTTTTTTAAAAAAAAAACATGAAACACTTACAACACATTGAAAACGGCAAACCTGTTACATGTCATTCTTCCCCAGTTAAAACCTGGCTTGTTTAGAGAGGAAGAGCTTTGCCTGTCAGTGAAGAGAGGGGGGCCAACCAAGTCCAAGAAGGAGTTTCATAGACCAGAGGAAGCCATGAAGAAGACTTTCTCCCTTGTCATCAGCAGTCGAGCTTGAGAGGGTGATGGGATGGAAAGAAAGCTCTCCCTCAAAGATCTCAAGAAACGGTCAAGAAATATGGGCTTTCAGGTAGTCTGGACCTAAGCTGCATAGGGCTTTATAGGTCATAAGCAGCACTTTGATTTTTCACTTCTGATCTAGTCCACAAGGTAAAATTATCAGTTCATTAGAAGACAAACTATCTAAGCAATATTGCCGGAAGATGATAGAAGTGAGAGAGTGAAACCACATGAAAGTGAGAAAAAAAATGAGAAATTAGTCAGGATCATGAGTCAATCTGACCTGATTATTAAAAAATATCTCATACTGTCCTCAACAATTACTAGTAAAAATTTCTAAAGGGAGAGGGTGGATAATTTTGCTTACCCAGATCTGTAGCTTAATTCTTTTCTCGTTTTTGAAAACAGTTTTTACTTTGAAATCGATCCCAACGGTGCTTACGAAAGCTGAGGTAAAAGAATCATCGGCGTAACGGAACAAAAACGAGGTTTTCCCAACGCTGCTGTTACCGATGATGAGCAGTTTGAACATGTAATCAAAGTTCTGGTCTGATGTGTCCTTCTGGCCATACCTTGTGTCTTGTGCAGATGCCATCTGTAATATTCAGAAGGGGAAGGGGTTAAAAATAAGGATTTGTCAAATATTTATCTTCCATGCTGACACTGGGTAAGTCCAAAGTGTTTATATTTCATTAATCTTCTTAGCAGTGGATGTAGGAGGAAGATGACAATGGTGACAAATAGGCTATTCATTCCACCTCCCAAACTCCAGACTCCCACAATGACTATTTCTATTCCAGAAAATGCTGGCAAAGAAAACATACAACATAGGAAGTGTTTAGAGTGCCAGACTTAAGTATTGGTGACTACTGAAAACAGATGCTACAGGGGATCCTATCTGGTTGCTGTTGTGTGCTTCCAAGTCTTTTCCAGCTTATGGTGACCCTAAACTGAACTTACCATGGGGTTTTCTGGGGTTGACAGTACGTGACACACTCAAGGTCACTCAGTGGGTTTCCATTGCCAAGCAGGGAATCAAACTCTGACCTCCAGGGTTGTAGTGCAGTGCTCAAACCACTACACAACACTGGTCCTCACTATATCTGGTTACTCATCACAATATGAATTCATACCACATTCACAGGAATGTTAAAAGAATGCTGCCTCAGCAGCACCATACCTGGTTACTTAACACAATCTGAACTTTCAGCACATCCATGGAAATGTTATGGGACATTTCCTCAACTGCCAGCTCTACACTTGGAACTAATTGCCATGAGAAGCAGTTCAAGACTTTTTGTAGCTGGGTAGGAGGAGAGAGGGCAAAGAGAAAGGGCTTCCCTAGGAGGTCTGAAAACATGGGAAAGTTCACATGAGAGAATATGCTCCTTCAGGTAACCTGGATGTGAGTCACAGAGCTCAGCCATATAACTTCTACTGCAGTGGGAGGGAAATATTTCCTAAGGAAAAAAAAATCGTGGTTGGAAATGTATAGAATGCTGTGTCTTCTTAATTCCCCTCTGTTGGCAGGAACCCAGCAGAGATTTGAATATGAGGGATGGTCCAGCAGGTAGGATTGGGCTGCTTGTGTAACCTTTCTCATTAGCAGCCAGTATCAAAAGATCATTTATCCATTCTTCTGTCTTACATAAAGTATAAGATTTCCTTTGCTAGATGATTACTGATTACTTGGCATTTGGAGAGGCTCTCACCAAACCATTTGGCCCTTGTTCAGCTTCCATTCATCATCTATATATTGTGTCTTGGGATGGGATTGTGTGGAATTTGTTTGGTTCACATTTTAACACATGGTGATCAATTCATACTTCTTAAGCCAATATACAAATCAGAGCCAATTCTCCTCCTGTTTTCACACTTTTCTGAATTTTTCAGTGCACTTGTCTTGCATTTCCACTCCAAGGCAGTGGAAAGATGCATGTGGAAGAAGGAAAAGACAGTATGAAAGACAGAGATGAGGGGACATTTCTTGCAAAGAGACAGATATTTGGAAAGGATGTAGCTAAATATATTGAAATATTTGTCTACATGAATATTTTTTAAATGTATTTAAAAATAATAAAAATAAAAAGGAGCACATAAAGTAAAACAAAAAGCTTCATCTTTCCTTAGCCATATGATAGCATTAATCTTCTCTGTTTCTAATGCCTGCCCAGCATCATGTTGATTTGTGTTTTGGCATTGCTCCAAAAGAGAGCTTTAACTGAGCATTTCCTCAATAAGTGGAGCAGCTCTGCTTGTGGTAGCCTGAATATCCAGCATTTGTCCTCTGATAGTATGCTTAAGTGTTCAAGCAAGTCCAATATACTCAGTAAATTACATTGGTTTCCTGTTCTTTTCCCAAGGAGCTCCAGGTAGCTGACAGAGCTTCTCCCCAGCATCAGTTGCAATGATTCCATGAGGTGTGTTATTATGACCATCTGAGGCAGGTGGACATGGCCACATGATCCATAATTACATCTCAATTAGATTATTGTAATTGGTTCTGTGTGTAATTTGAAAAGTGTTGACAAACCAGAGTTAGTGCAAAATATGGAGCCCAGATTGTCACTTGGCACAGAGGTCATATATCGCCAGTCTTGAACCAAATTCTTAAGACTCCAGTTTGTTTGTTTCTAAGCTAAATCTAGGATGCTGATTTTAATCTACAAGTGCCTAAATGGCTTGGGGCTACAGAATCTGAAATATTGCCTCCTACTCTATGAGTCTGCACAAAACAGGACTTTCTCTACAGCAATATGTCAACTGTGGAATTCCCTTCCAAAAGAAGCCAGGTTGCCCTGTTCCTGTAGAATCCCTCAGTTGTTAAAATGATATTTTATCTCACTTTCAGTTTTTAAAATTGGTTTTGAAACTGGCTTTAAATATGATCTTAAAGTATGTTAATGAAGAAATAAAGACATTTTGGTAAACTGAAAGTTGTCCAGTGAATGTCATGGATGTAGGTGGATTTGAATGCTGGATTCTCCAGTCTTTAATTTTATTTGTTTTTCAAATATTTCTATCCCATCCTATACAAAAAGACCTCAGGGAAGCATACAAGTAAAATCAATGCAAATCAGTTAAAACAACAAACACAATTTAAATGAACTAAAAATATTAAATATGATTAACAAAAATGGGTATAAAAGATTAAAATAGTTTTAAAATCATACGTATTGGCATTTTGAGATAAATCAGTGAAGCCCACAAGCTATAACAAACAGCTATGTTTATACTTGGCAGTTAAATTAAACCAGCCTGAGTGTTACAAGCCCCTCCAATGGGAGGATGTTCCACAACTGGGATGCCACAGCCAAGGCCCTCTCCCACGTCTTTTCACAGTGTATCGACCTCACAGTGTATTGACAGTGTAGGACACAAAGGAGGAAACCACCCCACCCCAACATATCTCAGTTCTTGGGAAGGCAGGTATAAAAAAGGATCACTTCTTCAGGATTGAGGTCTTAAGTCATTCAGGGCTTTGAATGTCATTACAAGCACCTTGAATTCAGACGGGAAGCTTATGGGAAACCAGTGGAATTTTTTTAAAGACTAGGTATTATATGATACCTGTACAGTATTTCAGTGAGCAATTGAGCTGCTGTATTTTGCATTAGCTGAAGCTTCTGAGTCATCACAGCAAACTGACTTAAGCTGTTTCCACACTATACTGTTATAGAGTTGTGGAATTCTGGGGTTTGTAGTTTACCAAGGCCAAAAAGCTCTCTGGCTGAGAATTCTAAATACCTCTCCCTAAATTGCAAACCTCAGGATTCCATAGGATGTTGAAAGTGGAATAATAGCACTATAACAGTGTAGGTCAGAAATGCCCATAGAGTGCACTACAGTACTCTAATTGGGAGGTTATCACTGTATGAACTACTGTGCCAAAGTTATCTCTGTCCAGAAGAGGCATAACTGGCAGACCAGAGGAAGCTGTCACTGAGCACTCTGAGCCAGAGTCCACATGGAGCTCCAGTGAAAAGGGTAGATCTAAAAGTATTTCCTAGCTATGCATCTGCTCCTTCAGGAGTAATGCAGTGCCACGCAGGCCAGACTGTTTAGTCAGCCCCCAGACTTTTTTTCTATTTTATTTTCTGTTTAAACATAATCATTTTACACACCTTAACACAATACACATTATACATGGTACATGATACACACGAAATAATACATATAGTGCAGATAAATGCATAAATGTGTAAAATATCTGAATATCTTAAAATACTATGTACTAAATAATAATAATAATAACAACAACAATAACATAATAATTTATTTCTTACCCATACGGAGTATATTGGACTTGCTTGAACACTTACCCTTACTCTCTCCAAGACTTGAGGTGGGATACAACATAAATTATAATACAATTAAAAATGCATCATAAAAATGCTTCATATGTATATATTATATTTTCTTACACGCTGATAAATTAGTGTAGATTCTATCACTATAACTTAAATGGCTAGTTCATTTATATCATACAGTAAAATTGTTAGATCTCTACTTGGATTCCATTTTACATTTACATTTATATTTATGGAATTCTAAATTTCTACTTCTGCCCTCCATCCTATCTACCCATTAGTTCTCTAAATCCCTAGCAGCCATTTCCCCCCATTTCTTCTCCCATGCTTGTGCAAAGATAATTTCCCAGACTTAAATACCCAACATTTTCACCTAACCTTCCCCAATTATGGGACATCCAGATATACTGGAGTACCACTCAGATCACTCTCAGCCAAAATGGACACTGGATAAAGATAGTTGTAGTCCTATCTGGAGGGTGTCGAGTTAGTTATTTTGACCACTACACTGATATTCATGACTTCAAGCATTTGCTAGCATTTTTTCCTTATTATCAGATTGCACCTCTGCAGTCCAATGCAGAGCTAGTTCTGGGCAGCTATTGGTCTACACACACTTACTTGGGAGTAAATCTCATATAATGCATTTGGACTGAATTCTGAGTAAATAGACACAATAGCAGCATCTTCTGGCAATCTTTCATTTTATTCTCCATATATAGTATCTGATGAAATATTAATGTGTCACAGATTGAGGTTGTGGTCCGTTACGAATGCTAATGGATACATACAAGGAAAAAAGAAGCTATTTACAAAATGTCTTTAAAAATTATTTAAGAATTTTGTTTTTCCAAGAGGAATGCATCCTTACTACATGTGTGAGCAACACTGATGATAAGCAATCCATAGCAGCTAATTAGCTTATGATGCTCTTCTTGTCTATGTATTATCTCAATATTTAGTAAAACTATTATTTCACTATTTAGTACATGTATTTATTTATTTGATTTGTATCCTTCTTTTCCTCTGTATGGGACTCAAAGCAGATTACAATATAAAACCCACCATTTAAGATAGACTACAATTATCTCCCACATATAGGCCCTTTTCACATCTTACCTGGTGCTGCTGGTGTCGCACAGGGATCGTGTGAAAAGCCGCCTCTGAGAGGGAATCATGTCTCTTGCGCTTGCCTCCACACCAGCTCCATGCTGGATGGAAAGAAGTGCGATAGCTCTGCCCCTTCCTTCCACAGCGCAGCCAGGTACTTTCCCAGGCTGCACTGGGAGAGGAAGTGTGGCCATTGTGCTTCCTGATGTTCCACACACCAGGTAAGTGCGGGAGGGACACAGGATGAATGCACAATCAAGCATCATTTTTGGGAACAACCGGAAAATGATATAATGTGCTATTGCTATGGGATCACTACGGGAGGGACACACAATCGTGAGGATGTCATGTGGAACCATCCTCACAATTCTGTGTCACTCCCTTGGCCATTTCACGTTCAAAGTTGCACGTGAAAAGGGCCATACACACTCACACAAGGAGGGAGAAGACTGATGTAGGAAGAAACTAGCTTGCTTAGAAGCAGGCAGTACAATTTGACCCAGAAAGAGCTCATCTCAAGGGTTCCATGACAAATACTTTGGGTTTATTTAACAGACACCTGAATATGGAAAGAAACTTCCCATTATGGGAAGAATTTTCCAAACCACTGTCACATGGCTAGTATGCTAGAGGTCATTGGACCTCTTGCATACTGATGGCATAAAGTAAGAGGAGAAACATGGATAAAACAACAGAGGTCCTAGTGATGTAATAGAGCAAAGGCTTGCACAGTTGGGACTTCTTTTTTTTATGATGAGGGTCTATAACATCATTTGGCACACCATCTCTTTTTAGGCTTCCTGTTCCCTTTGAGTACAGATGCAATCCCAACAGTAGCTGGAGAGGAAATGGATTTTCCCAGCGTTGTTATGAGCTATCCCTATTTCAATCCAAAGCATCTAGGGGTGGCTCGGCCTTGAATTGGCAAGATCTATCAGCTTTACAAAATACATGCTCCTGATGGATACAGAAACACTTAGCTACTGGTTTAAATCCTCTATATTTTTGGACTTTCATGGGAGTATTACTATGGAACATGGATTAAAAGAATATCCATAATTATTTTTCCTAAACTGAAAAAAAAGTCATGAAATCTCTCTAGAAATCATAATTGACCAATAAGAATTTAGCGCAACTTTCTAAAGGTATTCAAACATCCTGAAGTGCTGTGGAGAAATGTTTCTGTGGAGAAAATATGTTTTCTGTATGCATGTATGTGTGTGTGTGTGTGTGTGTGTGTGCATGCGCGCACATGATTATGTAAGGCTGTGGCTTGGGGGGCTGGTTCATGCTTTCCTCATCAATTCATTTCTACATAAGAGCACTCCATGTGCAAACCACAGTGTCTCCACAAACTTTGCAACATATGCTGGCCTAAACATGTGGGAACACTCTTTGCCACCAGGAATATAGAATGGAACATGTGAGGAGGTTACCAATCCTCAGCAAGATACTGAACACCAAGCAGTTGAAACCAAGCTGTCTCAGCAAAAATGGTACTAATTATGAAAAACTAGAAGATGGTGTTGGGCCTGAAATATATGGAGAATGCTGTGAAAGAGCTAATTGGTTGTGGCTGGACAAACAAGGGGCAGAAACAGAGTTTGTAAAAGTTCCTTTTTTGGACTATGAATCCCAGGGTTTGTAGCACCCATGCTGGCTTTATTCTGGTAGTTATAGTCTAATGGGGGTGCAGAGATCATCCAAGTTCTTGGAAGACGAGTAGAACCTGCGGCACATACATACAGACCTATAAAAAGGAAAATTTGGCTGCAATGACAGTGTAGATGAAGATTCTTAATGGGTTCAATTTTTTAAAAAAATCAGTGGTGTAGGGACAGCGGGTAAGGAAGGCAGTGTGCCCCTGGGCGGCATTTTTTGGGGGCACCACCACTACTTGCCTGCCCCTGCATACCTTCACCCCTCCCCCATGTGCCATTGCTCCACCTTCACATGCTGTAGCCCCTCCGCCACATGATGTCATCCCACCCATGTGCAATGTTGTCCCACCCGTGTGTGCCATAGCCCCTCCTTCACACATTGTGATGCTACCGATGAGCCTCCACCCTCACCCCACCCTGCTCATGCCAAGCTATGCCACTATAAAAAATCATTTATATATTCAAGGTAACATGTTCTTACTCCCTCAACTCATCATCGCAACAACCCTAAGAACTGAAAGGATTGAAAGGATACCTAGTAAATGTTATAGCTAAGTAGGCCTAGTCAACTTAAGTCTCTTCAATCTCAGCCTGATGGAATGCCCAAGAGAAAAACATTTTGTTTTGACTAATAAAGGTATTACCTCAATATGGACTTTGGAATTTCTTTCTTTGGCCAATACAGCTACCCTACATTTATACCCTTTAAGTGTGCAAGTGGGTAACTTATGGCCAAAGATAATGTATACCAGTCTCCTCTTAAGACTTCTAAGCCTGAAGATGTCTCTTTTTGCAATGCATATTGCATATGCCAGGGCCAACTGAAAACACTTATATACTTGAGGACTATCAGTAAATGATTCCCCTTGCCTTAAAAGCTCTAGTATACAGTACCCAAGACCAACCATGTTATCTTGCTCCCTGAGGCAGAAAATCCCGTAAGTACTGTGGCAGTAAAAATGCAATGATCATAAATCCATTACTAGCCATTTGCTGTCCTTTCATAATACTCAAACTCTGTTGCCTGAGATGATTGCCTCATTCTACCTAATGACAGGGCTGGCCTTGGTGTGCACCTGCGCTTTGTTCTTGCTAGATTAAAACAAGAAACATACAGGCTAATCCAGAACACATGTTAAATGGTATGGAAGATTGTATCTATGCAGTGAGTTGGGGTGAGTATATTTCAAGTGCTCTCTGGCCTTACAATTCTTCTTGAAAAATACTGCTTGTTGGATAACATCTGTTGTTGGTGATGGGAAGTTTGGATCATTGACTGGCATTTTCAAGTAGATAAATTGCAGGGCACTTCAAAGAACAAGATCTCAATTCTTTGTATATATATATATATCATCACGATTCATAACATCCTCTGATTCATGAATTTCTAGCACTATTGCTACACAGAAACGAACTCCCACTCATCTCTTTGATAGAACATAACCACTCCTATCTGAAGGCTTGCTGTGGCTTCCTTTTACTTTTTCTCAGTTATTAACAGACAGGTGTGTTCCTAGGGATCATAATGGCCTCCAGGTCCCAGCTATTAGCAATAACGATCCATTCCAATTTCCCATAACTTTAAATTCCTTGCAAGTTCAGTTTGGGTGTGCATAAAATCATATCCACAGAGGATATGAGCAGATTTTGTGGGGTGTCCCAACCCCTCAATCCATACTCTTGCCATGTTAACTGGGAGTGTAGCTGCCCTAGACAACTATAGCATCTTTAACTTCCACAGCCCCATCCTGTGGAACCCTGAGATTTTTAGTCTGGTGAGGTACTTAGATTTCTCTGTTAGAGTGCTCTAATGCCATAATTCAGGGGAGGATGCTTCAGCTCTCTAGAAGAAAATTCTAAGTATCTCTCTTCACCAAACTACAAATCCCAGGATTCCATAAGATGGAGCAATGACAGTTACAATGGTATCAAACTGTAATATCGGGTAATGTAGATACATTTTGGGAGAATTAGATGTGGTTACAATCTGCCTAATTATGGAAAGCCTTTTGCAGGAAAGTTGGAGTAGAGAGGCTAATGTGTGTCCCTCTCCATGAATACATTTATGGATGTCTCAAAAGGGCTTCAGTGACTTGCAAATAGTTGCCCACATGGCAAATAGTTATATCTTTAAACAGCACAAAGTAAAGTTGCTACTGAACCACATGACACATGAAGCAAATCCAGTGCAGTTTTTAAGGGATTACTCAGGGCAACCTAATGCAGGAGATTAACAATCCTTTGCCATTTTATGCCACTTAGTATGGAGGATCTTATTGTTTCAATGTACATTTATGGGTTAACCGAGGACCCTAGTCTGTATTAATGACAGTTTGCAGAAGGAACTGGTAACTACTGTGGACTGGTCACATTCATATCGAAAAGAAAGATATGATTCTGTGCACTGGCATAAGAATGTGTCCTTCATATTCCAGTGATAGATCCATCTACTTCATCTGTAGCAGCTTTCACCCTAGCCATACTCTGCAAAATAAAGCAAATGAAAGTGGATTGATCTGGAGCATACCCAGGAGGCCATTTATTACCATTAACCAATGCAATCTGCAGCAAAATGTTATGTTTTTAAAATGTTTTGAGACTCTTTTAATTTACTGCTTGGTATTTGTATGATAGTTAAGCTGCTCTTTAATGTTCTAACCTATTAGTTTTTAGATGTATTTTGTTTTAATTTGGGTTATAAGCTGCCTTGGATCCTGCACTGGGAGAAAGGCAGGATATTAAACAGACAAATAAAGGAGCTGGTTTAAAAAACACAAGATAATGGCACGTTAACCACTCCTAACAACCCTGTTAGGTAGGCTAGACTGAGTAACTGTGACTGATCCAAGCTTACTAGTGCACCTCTGGGCTGAATGCATATCACCTTGATCAGCTTTGCTAACGACTACACTGTACTATACATCATTGAATACCAAAGTCAAGATTGTCCCTGCCATCATATTTCAAATTTCTATGTATAATTGTAAAAACTTAACACTGAAGAAAGCTGACAGAAAGATTTTTAAAAAGCATTTGAAATGTGGTGCTGGAGGAGAGTTCTGCAGACACCATGGACTACTGAAAAGACAAATTAATAGGTCCAAGAGAAGATCAAATCTGAACTTTGCCTAGAAGCCAAGATGACTCAACTGTAGTACTTTGTACATATCATGAGAAGACATGACTCAGTAGAAAAGGCAATGATGCCTGGTACTGTAAAAGCCAGTAGGAAAAGAGGAGGACCACAGGGAGAGGTGGAAAGACTCAGCCAAGGAAGCTGTGGCCCTGAGTTTGCAAGACTTGAAGCAGGCCTGCTACTAACAGGGTGACTCTGAGGTCTCTAATTCCTAGGTTACCATAAATTAAAGTCAACCTGATGGCAGTTAACAACAAAGACTACACTAGTGGCATCTGATGAAGTAGACTCAGTCTATGAGAGTTTTCACTACAGACTTATTTCTCTTAGTGGGTCTCAAAGATGCTACAATGTCCCTTTGCATGCTGATCCAGACTAACACAACTATGTCTTTGAATTTGACACCAGCTTCTTCTATATTATGGATGAGGAATATGTGACCTTCCTCATGTAATGGGAGTACATTTCCCATCATCTCTCACCAGAGGTTGTGAAGGCTAGGAGTGACATGAGAGCCACACATTCCCCATCCTGGTATCTTCTCCCTAAGGTATATCCTGGTATAATCTATATTCTCTTTAAGGATGAATGGTTAGTTTGCCACACATACACTTTATCTACTATATTAAAGTCAAAGTTCATAAGTGATCTTGTCTCTTTGTCTGTGTCAGGCAGGCAAAGACCTCATCTGATTGGCTGTGTGAGGTGAAGACCTCATCTGATTGGCTGGCTGTGAAGATTCTATGGAATCCTGGGGTTGGCAGTTCAGGGAGGGGCCTTTAGAATTCTCAGCCAGACAGCTCAGGCCAGTTGCTATGGAGATGAGGCCTAGGAGGAGGGCAGTGTATTCCATCAGGAACTCAACCTCTGTATATTAACAACTCTGAATACAGACTGGACTGGGGAATATGGGGGAAAGTTACAGGTAGTGGACAAGACAGTTGGGGAAATTAGAGACACAGGATCTCAAATCTGTCTATTTCAACTGCATCTAATTCCTAAAGTAAGGTAAGGTAATTCCTAAGGTATTTCTAACAAGTATTACCTATCAGAAAATGAAATCCCGGGCAATGCTGGGTATATACACTAGTATATAATAACGTTTAGGAATCATGTAGTAGTTACTTACCAGACATAGAGAAAAGTGTGTTAGATTCAGTGGTAAATAGAATGGTTTGTGCTGGCGTTGCTAGATAAGCATCCAGTACTTGGCAAGGGACACATCTTTCTTGCTATGCTGTCTGCCAGATACTGACACATCCTGAAAGATCAGCACTAACACATATTAGGCATCTTGGATTGTACCAACATTTGCTGTTGTTATGGTTGGTGGCCAATATGAATTTAGGACACCACACAGGAGAGTGTGCTGTTTATCTCTCAACATTAATGATGGCTCAGCTTAATTAAGTTCCCCCCTTCTGAATTTTAATGTGTTCGGTGTTCATGTTTGATCTTTGATGTTCAAACAAACAACAAATACCAAATTGTCCCCTATTTAGAAATGTGATTATGCAGGAACAACTGGGGTAGGGGGAGTTTGCTGACTCCAGGGATACTTTTATGACATCATGGATGACTCTTTCTCCCAGTCACCATTTCTTTGCCCAGCCTTTCTGGCATTAGAGGCATGGTCAAAGAAAAAGTCCTTGGATTCCAGCCATTATATTTCAACTCCCAGCAAATCTGAGATCTATTTGTGAATTATGATTCACCCATCCCCTTTCTCAAGCATCAAACAGTCACAAGAGAGAACAAGAATCTTATGTGGAATGGTGTTTATTTGGGAATTCTTCACATATTGTGTAAAATGGATCATCCCAGGCCATGGTCAGTGGAGCTTTCCTAGCTCGCATTGCCAGCTCATACACAATGGCTTCAAATCACATGTTTATTCAGAAGCTGGCAAGTTGACAAGTCATGATATGAAGAGCTGTCCAGTTAATTTGTCTGTGTCCATCAGCCCAAGTGCACCCAAAGGAAAAATGGTCCCATCTTTTGCCTCTGGGATTCCTGGGGAAGTCTGAAAAGTACATATTATTCTAGTAAATGTGGGCAGCCAAAGACTCATGAAGATGGGCCCAGCTTATCCATTCTGAACTGCATGAAGCAGAACCAATCCAATCTCTGGGATTAAGGTATTTTCAAATGTTGGCTGTTCCTATATCCTGTACTCTTTTGGTAGGCATCTAATTGGAACTCTACTAATTGCTGTCAGTTGGAAAGCCAATGCTTGGAACCACCTTAACCTCACTAGCAGCTTCCATCGGTTGGGAAATACAGTGTGGTGCTCTGATTAGAGCAGGTGAAACATGTGGCCCTTAAGATGGTTTCGCAGTGCAAGTCCATTATCCCTTACCTTTGGCTATATAGATTAGGGCTTATGGTAGCTGCAGTCAAACAACATGTAGAGGGACATATTGTTCTGAACTCAGGGTTAGAGTACCAGTCTAGGGATGGGGAGGCCTGGGTTCAAATCCTCACTCAGCCATGAAACCCTGTGGGGGACCTTGGACCAGTTATGCTCTTGCTTTAGTAATAAGCTACCTAACAGAGTTATTTTTAAAAAGGGAGTGGAGAATGGGGTAGAACTATTTATGTTGCTTTGGGCTCTTTACAAGACTGGCGGGATACACATTTCTATATTTTTATTTAATTTTATAGTCCATATAGATTTTTAGGAAAAGATACAATAGATCAAGTCTGTAACAAGGTTCTCTCAAACCATGTTTACATTAAGATATTATTAGAGATGGGGTGTGACATAGAAATTGATTTCATTTTCTCCTTCTTCTTCATGAGTTGTTGAAAGATTTTGATGAGTCTTTGAAAGATTTTGGCCAGCAAAAAGTCAGGTAACTGAAAGTTTCTTTTACTAGGAAAATAAAAAGAATCCAATCAAGCAACTCATTCAGTTAGCCTATAAACTCTTCCCCAGAAGATTGTGGAACACCATTCAGAAAAAGAACACCCATCAGAAACTCACAGCCCACCATCAAACAAATTCACAATGAAATCCAGAATTGCTTGAAGGTTTAATTAGAATAATTCTAGATATATTCAGCAGGAGCGGTGGCAGCGCTGGGGAGATGAAGCATTTGCATTTGCGATCTTTAAATGCTAATCTGAAGTACTCTGCCTGATTGCATTTTCATATCTCAGAGAATCCTGGATGCTCTGTAATTATAATTATGGAAGCAACATGGCAAAAATGCATTATTAGTTCACCTCAATGCCCTCATCCCCCACAGCTTTGTTTTTGACAGCTTTGTGGCTACAGTTTTCTTATAAAAAGTGGCTCTTTCACTTCTTAGGGAAGGGAGGAAGTAGATCCTTCCAACCTGTCAACAGAAGTCCAAGATTGGCATGAGACAAGGATATTATTAATCTAAAATTATTTTCCTCTTTCACTGTTTTATCTATATAACTCCAGTCCTTAAACCCCTCTTCACTACTTGCAGCCCCTGGCTTCCATATCAGAGGGGCTATATGTCTACTCCAGGGTATAATTTGAACTTTAAAGGAAGTATCTTGTGGAGATAGCTTCAGCACGTTGGATAGGTCCTACAAAGCACAGAGTAAAACTGGGAATTCAGAGTCAGTGCCTTACTGACAGAAAGCCACCAGTTGCCACTGCCCTCCACTGGACTCCTCTCACTACTTTGCAAGCTATCCATGGTCTTGTCCCTCCTTATCTCACTCTGCTCATCAGAGTTTAGAGGTAAGGAGCTACAAGTAATATGAAAACAGTTAAGACTTTTAATGAAGTAACAAAGGGTTCAACTAGGCACATCTCAAAAGTATTATTATTATCATTGCTGTTGCTTTTATTGTTACATTGTTATTGCTACATTACTACTACTACTACTACTACTACTACTATTATTATTATTATTATTATTATTATTATTATTCCTTTCCCCCCAGTGACTCAAGGTGGCTTACAATGGTTAAAATAGACAGCTAAAAAAATATACTGAATACACAGGTTAAAAATATAACTCTACTAACTATAAAAACCAATTTTAAAATGTAACTGTTAAAAATGACAGATAAACAAAACAAAGACAGTACAGCACAGTTCTGCGAGTCCCAACCCCCTTGAAAGTAGTCAGACAAAATAAATAAAAAAATAGTCTTCACCTGGCTGTGAAAGGATAGTAAGGAGTATGCCAGTCTAAGCTCATGAAGGCCCTCTTCCTGTGTTCCCATCAGATGTACCTGAAGGGTGGTGGGACAGACAGAAGGCCCTCTACAGAGGATCTCAAGTGCAGCCAGGTTCATATGGGAGAATACAGTCCTTCAGATGACCTGGACCTAATCTGTATCAGGCTTTAAAAGTCCCCAAGTGAACCAGCAGTAAGTGGAGCTGTTGCTATAAGGGAGTTGCCTGTTCCTTGTAATCTGGCCTAGTTTACAAGCTGAACATACAAAGTAACATATGAAGTGGGAACATTATTTTTTTGGTGTAAGAAAATAACCCTTTCTAGCTAATTTTAAAAATTACTCCTACAGAGCCTCTGTAGAGGCACTGAACGGAGGGTTTTTCTTTTAAGTTTCATTCTATTGTGAATATCAGGGCTTCTCTTCCCCACAAGCAATAAAAAGTGCTGAGTAATGTAGGAGTTAAGCCAGTGAGTTACTCCTTCAACCTTGCAATGGGTAATTAATATTTCAATGGATTACTAGACATGATGGGCCCTTTCACACTACACAATTATAGCACCAATGATTCCACATTTACATCTTATGGAATCCTGTGTTTTGTTGTTTGGTGGGGCACTAGAGTTCTCTGGCTGAGCATTGTAAATAAACCTCCCTAAACTGCAAATCCCAGGATTCTGTAAGATGTTGCCATGGCAGTAAGAACAGAATCGTGGTGCTATAACAATTTAGCATGATTGAGCCCTATAATAAGTAATAGGAAAACAAAAATGTGTGTGTGTGTGTGTGTGTGTTTAAGTAATTTCTCAAGCCTTGTGCTTATAACCTGACAGATCCATTGTGTCCATCTATGACTTTTGTTCCTCTATTGCCACCACCCTTGGCTGTGTAAGGTCTCCTGCCTTTGGAGATGGGTTTTTCTATCCATTTTCCTTTCCTCTGCCATGTACCTGGAATGTATATACCTCACAATGTTGTCACATCAACATATTAGTATCTCCTATGTCAATTTCATGTTTACTTTCTTTGTGTGCCTTCTCCAAGCACCCTTCTTTCTAGGAAGGCTTTGGACCAATTCCTACTATAATCTAGCCAAGGTATATGTCACTGAAATAATCACATAGTCTTTTTTCCCCCCTTATCCATATCTCCATCACCATTTTTGTTGTCATTTCCTTGTTTTTAGCTTAAATTGCAAGCTTCTCCAGGCTGGAGTCTGTAATACCTGTTTTGTTTTTTGTTTTTTTTAGGTGGTGATGAAAATGAGAGCATTGGAGACCTAGAATACACATGAAGAAAATGTGAAATAAAACATTTCTTGTCTTAATTTTATTTTGTCTGTGCAGTCTAATTCTGTTCATGCTTTCTCAGGCCCAGCTGAATTCAATAGGACTTATTCCCAAGTAACAATGTGTAGTTGTACTATCTATAAAATTACAGACATGCAACCCAGTCCAGTGCATGATTACTCAGCAGGAAGAGGAACTGAGTTCACAGACCCTCTTCCCATGTAAGTGTGCGGAGGACTGCAGCCTTTGTTTTCTCAGCAGATGCAATACTTATAACGAATCTAGCAACAACTTTAATTCTAATTAAGAAAAGATATGCTTTTTCTTTCACCAAGCAAATTTTATGTAGATGGAGAGGATTCTCATTTTAATCATATATTATGTCAACAATATCATGTGATACTTAAAGGACAACATGAAGATTTACTATTTGTGCATTCATTATGTGCAACTATGCCATGTGTTGTTTTTTTGGGGGTCAGCATATTAACAATTCCCTCTGAGGTTAAAAAAAGATTTCAGCATATGGGTAATTGATCTGAATGAATTATCACTCCCTTTTTCAAAGTCATACACCCTCAACATCTTTTACAGAGATGTTATATGGGGGACATCAAGTAAGAATTAATAATGGCCAAGTTAGATTTTCTTTTTCTTTTGGTTTCTAAAGTTAAATTAAATCATGTCACAACATTCATTGTAGGACAGTAAGCACCTTTGCCAGATAGAGACATTACAGAAATGATATGGTTCACAACATCAGCTGTGAAGATCTGGTGAGCAGTGCTGAACTTCTAACGCCAAGGTAAAATTTGTATTTCCATGGTCCATTTTACCGTAAAACTAAGAAAATGAATGGCATAGTTAATGTCTTCTGAGAAGTAAGCCTCATGTAGTCAGTGAATTTTACTTCTAGGTGAATACATATATATAGGTTTGCAGACCATGTAAGTTATTTTGATTCCATAAAAGTTACCTTTAGGCTACAAAAAGCCATATTCTTGTACATTCTAAAGGTGTACTTTTTAGTGAGGATACCAAGGGTGGGGAAACACAGAGACATTTCCAGAAGGGTTGCTCTCAGTTTTTATGAGTCATACATGATTCTTTGTTCCAACATTTCCTTAACAAGTAAATAACTATTTCTGTCTTCTTGTTTAGATTCATGTTGTGTTCTGTTTTTTTCATTCTCACCCTTATTCAGCAGGTGGTGAAAGACTCATTAAAAACATTGCCTTTGAAACCTGCACTATCACTGAACTCCTAGGCAAAACAGATGAGGGTTCACAGGCTTCCACAAATCCCCTTCAAGGCAAGAATAGGTCACAGCATAAAATGATCCCTCAGTAGAAGACCCAGCATCATGGCTCCAACTTAAGACTTCCAGTTCCTGGGGAGCAAGACCCGTTTACTATAATGGGCAACAACTTCATGTGGATCGCACTGCTGGTAGCCACCACACTCCTGAGCATCTTGATTGGGAAATAAAGATGCTCTGTGCAGGGTGCACGAGGGGTCTAACTCCCAAATGGGTTTAGGAGGTCAGCCTTAACGTGGGGAGGTTATAAATACTGAGATGCGGTCATGGAAATCCATTTTATTCTGGGGTCCGAAAGTTAAACGATGGTGCTGTATGTCCCTAGAAGCCCACCTACCCTTGTCATTGGCCATTTCTGCCCTAGACTGTTCTAATGCTATTATTCCACTTCCAACATCCTATGGAATCCTGGGGTTTGCAGTTTAGGGAGGGGCCCTAAACTGCAAACCTCGGGCATTTCTTACGATGGGATTCGCCTCCTAACTCCCAGAATCGCCCGAGGGAACGCGTCGCCTTTCTCCTTCTCCCGTCAAAGGAACAAACCACGAAAAAAGGAATCGAACCAGGAGGAAAGGAAGGAGAGGTGCAATGCACAGATAAGCTTTGCACGAAAGGAAGGAAAGGTGCAATGCACAGATAAGCTTTGCGCGAGAGGAAGGAAAGGTGCAATGCACAGATAAGCTTTGCACGAAAGGAAGGAACAGGTGCAATGCACAGACAAGCTTTGCACGAAAGGAAGGAAAGGTGCAATGCACAGATAAGCTTTGCACGAAAGGAAGGAAAGGTGCAATGCACAGACAAGCTTTGCACGAAAGGAAGGAAAGGTGCAATGCACAGATAAGCTTTGCACGAAAGGAAGGAAGGTGCAATGCACAGACAAGCTTTGCACGAAAGGAAGGAAAGGTGCAATGCACAGATAAGCTTTGCACGAAAGGAAGGAAAGGTGCAATGCACAGACAAGCTTTGCACGAAAGGAAGGAAAGGTGCAATGCACAGATAAGCTTTGCACGAAAGGAAGGAAAGGTGCAATGCACAGACAAGCTTTGCACGAAAGGAAGGAAAGGTGCAATGCACAGACAAGCTTTGCACGAAGCCTTCCCCTTCGCCTCCCCGTCGCCACCACCGCCGCCTCCTCTCCAGCAAAATCCCGAACCCCCCATGACACAACCGAGCGACTTCCACGCGGGATCCAGTCCGCGCGCGCCCCTCCTCGCACCCCCGCGCGCGCAGCCCTTGCAATCCCAGCCCCGATCGTGCGCCTGAGCGCGGCGGCCACCCTCGATGCTCTTCACCCACCTGCATCGGAGCCTCGTGCCTCATTGTCAGCCGCTCCCCGCCTCCCTTCCCCTCGCGCCGCTCAGCGACCGCGGATTTCGGCTCCCGCTGGGATCGGCCCGGCACAAGCAGCCGCCGAGCGGCAGGAGGACGCAGCCGCAGCAGCAGCAGCAGCAGCAGCAGCAGCAGCAACCACGACCAACACCTCGCCACCCGTCGGCTCCCCAACCAGTCTACCCCGATCAGCACCGGAGCTGTCCACCTCCTTCGTCCCTCCCCTTCATGCCTTTTCTTCCCACCCCCTCCTGGCCCTCGCGGCGATCTGTGGGACTTGGAGTTCGAGCCCGATCTGTGGGACTTGGAGAGTCCTGCTCCTCAGAACTACAACTCCCATGAGCACCCCCTGCCTCGCTCGCTCGCCCCGCCTCCTTAGCTCCACCCCCTCGAGGCCCCGCCCCTCTTCTCCAAATACTCGATGGAAGCCGAGACAAGGGCGTGTTTCGAGGCGGTGGGCGCTGCGTCCTGGCTGCTGGGCGAGCCCTGGTCCGGCCGGATGGCGGGGGAAGTCGTCGCGCGTTCTCAGGGGGAGCCCCGCGGTTTCGGAGAGAAGCTGCATTTCCGCACTAGGCTGTTATAGCGCGATGATTCCACTTTCAACCTCCTCTGGAATCCTGGGGTTTGCAGTTTCGGGACGGCCCCTCCCGAAACTGCAAACCCCAGGATTCCAGAGGAGGTTGAAAGTGGAATCATCGCGCTATAACAGCCTAGCGCGGAAATGGCCAAGGACGAGGCGGCGGCAGCCTTTGAAAGGGGGGCCTGCCCGGGTTCCGGAGAGGGACGGCCATTCCCTGGCCTTGGCCACCAGCCTTCTTCTCGTGGAAGCCACCGGGATGCTCCATCAGCCTTCTCGTGGGAGCCCCCTCGCTTCCCACGGCGCTCTGTCCTTCCCTGCCGTTCTTTCCCCGAAAGGTTTCGGGGTTTCTGGCGCTTGGGGTGGGATTCCGTTTACTCGCCACGATGGCGACTGGCCAAGGAGGGATGAGGCCGCCTGGGTCTTTGCCTCTTAAAGACTCGAGACTGGCCAGTTAGGTCCGGAAAGAGACTGGCGGCTTCGAAAGTGGGGAGCGGACGGGTGGTTTGTCATTGGCTCTCAAGCCTTTTACCCCGAAGCCACGACAGCCAGCAGGAAAGGATGATGGGACTTGCAGTCTAAGAGCAGCGGCCCCAGAGAGACCCCAATCCCCCGCGCTTAAAAGGAGAGCCGCCTCCCCAGCCCGGCCCTTACCTTGCCATAGAGTTCCATGGAGTTTTCTCCGGAGAAAAGCGCGGAGAGGGTAACTCGGGAGGGAGAAGCGGGGAAAGGCGCGAGTCCCCCAACTCTGAGCCGCCAGACCTTTGCGGGGGAGAAAAGCGGCCCCGGCCGGGTTGTGCGGGGCGAGGCGGGCGGGCTCTTCCCTCCTCGGCCAGACGGGCAGGTGGGCAAAGTCGCCGCTCCCGGAGTCTCAGCGATCGCAGCCTCCGAGCCGAGTCTCCTAGCAGCGCGATTAGCAGGAGCGCAACCCGCCCGAGCCTCCCTTTGGGCACCTCTTGCGTTAATTAACTCCGAAGCAGAAGAACGGCAGGGGGAGGGGAGGGGAGGGGGGCGGGCGGGTTGTGTGGATGGCAGAACCAGGCGAGTTATATAGGCCATTTCCGCACTAGCCTGTTATAGCGCGATGATTCCACTTTCAACCTCGTCTGGAATCCTGGGGTTTGCAGTTTCGGGAGGGGCCGGCCGGCCCCTCCCAAACTGCAAACCCCAGGATTCCAGACGAGGTTGAAAGTGGAATCATCGCGCTATAACAGGCTCGTGCGGAAAAATAAAATGCAGCTCGATGGCAAAACAAAGCTGCGTCCGTGCGCGTACCTCCCGCGTGGAACACTCCGTGTTCGACCCGGGTGAGTTCCTAATCTCGATTTTGAACCCTGGAGAGTTGAAAAGTCATTTTTTTGAACTACAACTCCCAGAATCCCTCAACCAGCCTGGGGGATTCTGGGAGTTTTTCTTCAAAAATCAACTTTTCCAAGGGCTGCACATCCCTTTCATGTGTGCCTGTGAGTCCTGGCTGGTGGCTCTGAGGTCAGTGGGATGGTGAACCTGCTCTGGGCTTCATCCAAACTTGATAGGAGCTGGCCAGGATAGGAGCTGGATTCAGCACCTCTTTGGATTTGAGTCTAAAACTGGGAGATCTGGAAATACCAGTTGCCACTGGTTTCTGTCACCTCTTTGTAGGTTAAGAGATTTTGCTGCCTGGGGCCAAAAAACAAATGACATCCATTACCTACCCAAAGCAAAGTAACCCAAGCCAGTCCAGTGTTTCTCCTCCTTCCTGGCAGTAAAAAAACAAGTAGTGAAGAAATGACCAACTCGCCAGTTGCTTCCCTTTCATGACAATCCAAATCTGCTGCCTGAGGCAGCCATCTCACCTCCCCTAACAGTAGGACCACCATTCCCTTTTGACCTCATATGGGATAAGATCCATGAGTGGGGGCTCCAATCCAACATCCCCGAAGTGCAAGCGTTTTATTTGCATATGGCTGCCTTCTCTCTCTTTACATATCTATGTGAACAGGATGGCATTTGTTCAAACTGTTAATCCTGTATAAACAGCCTCACAGTTTTAAGTCACAACTTCCCACTGTGTTAAGAAAACTGTATAGAGGAAAACTAGCTGCGATTAAGAAAGGCTTACAAATTACTATGTAGATTGGGTGGGCATAGTGCAGGTCCGTGGGCCGCACGTACCCCACCAGGGCATCGCTATAGATCTCCCTGATGTCTCTGCACTGTTATCCCCTTTTTGGGGACCCTCAAACCACAAATCATACCTCTTGCAAACCTATGAGAGTGTGTTATGCCATATAAATATACCTCTCAGCTATGTAAGGCAGAGCTTTCCAAACTTTTCATGTTGATGACATACTTTTTTGACATGCATAATTTCACAACACAATAATTCAGTTTTACTAGCAAACCGGAGGTACTCAGAGGCATATCTAGGGTGGGGAAAGACAGGCCCCCACCCCAATCCTGGCCCGCTACTGTTGCCCTCACCAGGAAAGGCCCAATGAGAGCGATGGCAGGGGGAAAGACAGCCCCTTCATACCCGGTCCTTGCCTGCTGCCATCGCTCTTGCCAGGGAAAGACCCCATCAAGAGCAACGACAGCAGGCCAGGCTTGGGTGGATGGGGGTCTTTCTCAGCTACGGAGGCAACACATTAACACACTACAGGTGACACACTAATGTGCCATGACCCACCCTTTGGAAAGCCCTGGTTTAAGGTCTTTTAAAAAAAAACAAGGAAGTGGCAAGTTTTGTGTTTGGGACACAACATTTTCTTCATGTGCCAGAGGTGTGTGTTGTGGCCTTGTCCAAGATCCTAGGCAGGGCAAAATGTCCTCCTCATCATCATAGATCTCACCTTCTCCCCATCAGAACTCGCTCCTTTGCTTCTCCATACCAGATGCAGGAACAGTTGTGGTTCTTAATTGCTGTCAAGTTGGCTTGATTTATGGTGACTCTATGAATGGAAGACCTTCAAAATGCCTTATTATTAATTGATGCCTTCTTATTAATATGCCAACCTGAGTCTATCCATATGTAACGTAGCCTTCCTCTTTTCTTATAGTCTTCAACTTTCTCAAGCATTATCATCTTTTCCAGTAAGTTCTATCTCATGATATGTCCATGGTATGATAGCCTCAATCTAGACATTTTGGCTTCTAGGGAGTTAATGCCTTTATTTTTGCTTTTGAACCTTTTTTTCGGGGGGGGAGTCCATGCTGTCCCCAGAACTCTCAGCCAACACCACTTTTTAAATGAGTTGTTTCCCTTCCTATCAACTTTCTTCCTGTCCAGCTTTTACAACCAAGCATAGAAACTGGAACTGGAAATAACTATGGCATGGATGATCATGATTTTGATATTCACTGATACAGTGCAGGAGCAGAAATGATGAAAAGCACAGGCCTAGATCCATCCCAGATGAATAACATGACTGTATATATGTCCATTCAGAACTAAATCCTACTATGTTTGGTGTACTTGCTTTCCAGTTAATGTGTTGAGGACCAGAGCCTGAGTTTGCTACACTTGATTTGTTTTATTTATATATTTAGAGTATTTATTCCCCCCCCTTCATTTAAAAAGGCTTCTAGAATAGCTTAAAAACTATTTGTAAACATAAATAACATTGTTATATAGTAAGAGTGTTAAGATATAAAATTATATAAGAAGTAATATCAGTATTGCCCTGATGTATTTAAAGAAAGAAAACTGATTCTCAATTATTTAGCTAATTCGTTATCTTAAGGACAACCTAGTCAGGAAGCCAGAGAGGAAGAGAAATGATTGGGACTGAAGGGAAGAAGTAAAAAAGTGTGTAGATATGTCTTAAGATATGTTAAAATATGTTAGATATTTATCTTAGTAAATTATTATGATTATTACACTTAAGCTTTAGCTTTAAAGATCTTCCTATTTATATGTGAACTATTTGTATAGGTATGTATATATGTGTTACTTTTCAAATTTTATGTAATAAAAAAAAAGAGTATGAAAAAAAATATTAATTTAACACTTACCTGCCCTCAGGTTCACAATCTAAATAAGAAAATGGAATGGCAATGGGGGAGAGTATTAGGTCTGGTAGATACAATCATGTAGGGACAGGGGGGCAATGAGGGCTGTTCCCCCCGGACGCAATGTTTTTGGGGCATCCTGGCTTGTAGCCACACCCCTGTGTGCTGTGGCCACACCCCCACACACCGTGGCCATGCCCCCTGTGCACCATGGCCCTGCCTCTGTGTCCGATGGGCCCACCCCTGTGCTGGGACCCCACCCCCTTCTCACACTGCAAGCCCCGCCACTAGGTAGATATTACCTATTCTTCTCTCCCTCTGAGGCCACAGCAATGGCAGTTAGAATGGAGGGGATGGCCTTTCATCTGCTACTGGGCCAGGCATAGTGGAGATGGGTCTGCCTGTTCTTTTCTGCCTCTGCAGTGACAGCAGTAGGTGTTGGAATGGAGGCTCCTTCATCTGCTGCTGGGTGTAGGCATGACAGTGCTATGCCTGAGTATTCTTCTCTCCCTCTGAGGCCAGGGCAGTGACAGTTGGGATGGAGGGAGGGCCTTTCATCTGGTGCTGGGGCTAAGGCATGATGGATGGTTCCAAATAAACTACAGTAAGTCACTCCTGACTTGTATTAAACCCCCACCAACTTCAATAGGAACTAAAAGAAACTGATGGCACAACCCAATGCCTACTTGCACAGAAGTCAAGCCCACTGGGTTCAGTGATGCTAGATTTAGAATGGCAGCCTTAGCTTAGATCCAACCCACAGCACCAAGCTTATTTTCCTATTGACAGGATTGTGAACTAGTTATCTAAGACAACTGAATTAATCTGATGAATACAGCTCCATTACTTGTAAGGTTTCTTGATCAATTTGTGTGACAAAGAAGTGAGAGAGGAACCATGTAGAGGGAGGTTTGGTGCATTGTTTGGATCAAGAAGCATGAAGATCTAGAATAAATAAGGTCATTACTTCAGAGCATTGATTTTTTATACATATGCATATGCAGAAACCCCTTCTCTTAGACGTCAGTGCCGTGGGCTGTTTGTAATTGCAGCCCAGCTTTAGTGAAGGTTACAAGCAAGCGCTAGCCCTAGAACACAGTTATACTAGCTAGCTTACTTGCACTCAGTGTGTTGTTCACAATTCAGATTTATGGTTCATATTTTTCATGATAGATTTTAATGAATATTTCATTGATTTTATTGTCTATTTTGTGTTTTATTATAATTAACAGTTGCATTGTTCATAGGCCACTTTGTCTAATATGACTTTGTCATATTAGACACAGAATTAGTTACAAAAGAACTAGTATTAAAAAAAAGTCAGAGGACAGAAATTCCCATATGCACATATCTCAGTACTGCTATCCATTCTACCCAGAGCCAGCCCTATTATTAGGCAGAGTGAAAAAGATGCCTCAGGCAGAATATGCTCTGTGGCAGCAGCAAGATGTAGAAGGAGATTGTTGAATGACCTAGGTTTTGTCCCATGCCCCCTAAATTTAAATGCACCATGAGCTCCCATTACCAGTGTTACAGAAAGATTCTCCTATTAGTCCAGGGGGCCTTTCACACTATGCACAAATATAGCACTGTGGTGCCACATTAACTGTTATGTTTCTGTCCTATGGGATCGTGGAATTTGGAGTTTAGACAGGTATATTGAGACTTGACAGCCAGAGAGATCCACTCCCTTACTAATCTACAAACCCCTGGATTCCATAGGATATTGCCATGGCAGTTAAAGTGGATTAATAATGTTATATTTGTTTAGAATAAAAAGGGCCCAAGTAGCTCTTGTACACAGAATAACAGGAAGGAGTCAGCTTATTCATGGCCATAGGCAGCAAAGCTGTCTGGATTCTTCCCCTCATGTGCTACTACCAGCCAATACAGACGGTGCATCTTTTACTTTCAGTGACTGCTGTTGCAGCCAGTCATGGACTCGGGTGAGTGTATTTTGTTGGTGAATCCACATCCATGGAATATGATCTCTGTTTCATTCTTTCCCCATCTCCCCTAACTGTTTCAACCTCAACTGGTCAGCAGGAGAATTGTCCAGAGTTCAGTTCTCCTGCCCACCATAGGAGTTGTTATCAGTCCACACACACACCCAGATATGATATGGTTTGATTGGTGAAATATAACTTCATTGCCAATATATACGACTGTAATTGGCATTGATATAAATAGACCCTGAAGTGGCTATGAAGGCTAGACTGGGCAGAGGAAAAATACTGGCTGAAAATGTATTAGCAGGTCAGAGATCCCCTCTAGGCATGGTCTAGGCCAGTGGTTCTCAACCTTCCTAATGCCGCAACCCCTTAATACAGTTCCTCATGTTGTGGTGACCCCCAACCATAAAATCATTTTTGTTATTTTTTATTTACTTATTTATTATTTAGTTAGTTAGTTATTTACAACATCAAATAGATTGGAAACACTGCCCTAAATCACTGCTCTGGATAGACTTCTAATGCCTAAAAACTAGTAACCCTCCCCCCCTTTTTTAAGCACAGAAAGCGTCCATCAATGCCAGAATTAAGGCAGTAGTTCTAGTTCTGAATGTTGGGTTTCCACAGTTCAAAAAGCCAGTCACTCCCAAAGGCAATGCCGAAACAGCCCACATTTTACATGAGGCGCAGAGAGGAAAGGACAGGGAGAGAGGAAAGATGGCGGCGGCATAAGCAGACGCGTTTTGTTTCACTCCCTCCGTCCTTCCCTCCCTCCCTTAAAGGGAGTGTGGATGCTGAACATACAAAAAGCGAGGAATGCAAGTCAGGGCGAAGAACACAACACGTGCATGTGGCAAGCGCCAAGGGTCCACTCACAACAAAAGCGAGAGGAGAAAGTCATCCTGGCTATTTCTGCACTAGACTGTTATAGTGCTATTATTCCACTTTCACCATCCTATAGAATCCTGGGGTTTACAGTTTGAACTGCAAACCCCAGGATCCCATAGGATGGTGAAAGTGGAATCATAGTGCTATAACACTGAAATGTGGAAGTGGCCAATGTCCACAGGACGGATCAGAGCAGCACTTTCAGGTCAACCCCCCCCAAACCCCCCCCCAAAAAAACAACAACCAAGGAGCCTTGGGGGCTCTTGCTACACAAACCAAAGCCCTTGGCTGACGCCCCCTGCTCCTTTCCCGACAGTTCTTGGTCTCGGAGGGACCGATCTCCCCCGTCGGATGGCAGATCTGCTGCAGGAAAGTTTCCCCCTTTGCCTGCCGGACCAAAGGCAACAGCCACACCGACAACTCCCACAGAGCGGCGTGCTCAGAATGAATGGACGACCGGGCGATTGCCGCTGCTGCAGCCCTGCCACTTTGGGAAGCAAGTGGAGCCCAGCTGCTTGCTCACCCCGGCAAGCAACTCTGTTCGCCGGCATGAATGAGCGTGAGGTGAAGAGGGTGAGGGGACGGGGTCTCACCTCCCAGATGTCCCACTGCAGTGCCATAAACTCTGAATGAGAAGCCCTCTGTGTGTGTGTGTGTGTGTGTGTGTGTATGTGTTGTGCGGGCGCGAGCATCCAAGCAGCACCTGGCTGCTCACTTGCCCCAGCAAGCAACTCTGACTCTGCAAGGCAGCATGAAGGGGAAAGGGAACACTGAAGGGGAAGTCCTCCGTGTGTGTGTGTGTGGTGCAGGTGCAAGCGTCCAAGCAGCGCCTGGCTGTGCCCGGCTGCACGCCTCCTCTCCCCTCCCACCAGCGTGGGGTCTCCTCTCCTCACCTCCGCCTTAACGCTCCGGCTCCAGCTCTCTCCTCTCGGTGTCCTCACCTCCGCCTTAACATTCAGGCTCCAGCTCTCTCCTCCCGCTCTCCGCACCTCCGGCTCCACCTCGGGCTCCTCCAGTGCTTTCCTACCAGGCAGGAAAAGGCAGGGGAAATGCCCAGCATGCCTCCTTTCCCCTCCTCCCAGCGCAGGGGTCTCAGAAGCACTGCTCCCATTGGCTGTGAGGCCACCTTCTTTTAAAGGGGGGGCAGGATTGAGGAGCGGCGACCCCTGTGAAATGGTCGTTCGACCCCCAAAGGGGTCCCTACCCCTAGGTTGAGAACCACTGGTCTAGGCCATTGTCAGAACAATCGCCAGGTAAATCTGGAGATAATAGACTTAAACGAAGGTGTATCATCTCTACCATCAAACAATTGCAGAGGAAAACTCTCATCAAGCCACTGATTGTTTCAGTCCTCCTTCCTAGCACCTAGACGTTTTCCACATTGTTCCTTTTTCTTGGGTGCTATTGCAGAGCTATTATGATAGCCATTAATTCCTTGTCGCCTAACACTAAGACCATCAGCGCACTCTGGATCTCTTTGTCCACTCTGTAGCCTCCATTTCTTGTTCAGGCACAGAGCCATCTATACCCTTTGCCCTCTAGGCAGATTTTGGGTATAAAAATCCTTCATTTTGACCACTTAGTTCCAGTACCTCAAATGTTGTTTTTTTTAAAAAAATATGTTTATTAAAAGAAAGCCATAGGAGAAACAAGAAATAGACCTCATGAAAGAAGGGAAAAAAACAGTAGTACAAATCTAGGAACTGCAACTCACAAGCCTATGTACAGATAAGTTGAGAAAAAAGAATTAACAGGAATACATACGTACATAATAGGAAAATGTATAAAAATAGGATTTCCCACACGTGATGAAGGTACACCTAATATTAATAATAGCTAACTTTCAAACCTCTTCTGCATTCCAAAAGGAAGAAAATTAAATTAGGACTACAGAATTAAATACAGTATCACATAAATATAAAGATGACCTAGAAAGATCCTGTCATTTTCAGCTCAGTCCCTTTAGCCTAGTTACTCCATTTGCACTAGGAAAAAAAGAAAAGAAAAAAAATGAACACATAGGAATAGATATTAAATGCATCAGTAAGAGTAATTTTTACAAATCTTCACATCTTTCCATACAAACAAACAAAGCCAGTAAAACAACAAAATACTGAACACCACTATGTTGCTCTGAATTCCAATTTGTACTGCCCTTAGACACAAGTCTAAGTCACTTCACTGTTTCTTCACTGCTCTTCTGGACTGGTAATGATAACCCAGAAACCTCAGCTTCACTATCGATAATTTTTCTCTCCTTCCTTCAGTTAGCCCTTGTGTGAGTGCATGACTATCTGAATCTTGTGTGCATGTGTGATTGAATTCCCTTCAGGAAATACATTTTTAGTTTACTTTTAAGTCTTTGGCTGGTTTTCCTGCAAGGACTCTATAAACTTTGGTGGAAAGATCCTGCTAGTTACCCCGCCTCTTGCAGCCTTCTTAATCAGAATTAATTCCCCATTTTTTGCACAAAGTTGCAAGTACTACTGGAGGACCTCAAGGGGTATCCCACCTTTTGGGGCTATAGGGTTTCCAACTATAATCCTCAGAGCATAGCCTCCTCTTAGAAAAACAAAATGAAACCAGTAATCACTTTGCTGTAAAGGGAGCAATGAAAAATACACTCCAGTATAATTTTTCTACAAGAGGAAATTTCCCACAGGATAGAGAAGTTATCCACAGGGCCAAATCTTAATGGTAGTATCACTTCAAGTTCTGTCATACATTCTATGCCCACCCCCTGCCGTGTAAAAGGGTGCAAGAATAGGTCAGAAATGTCAAAAATTGATGGATGTTGCACTGTTTTCCTTGTGTATTTGAGTGCATAGAAAATTGTGTCTTACACATGAGAACCCTTTTGCTTCCTCCTCCTCCTCCTCCTCCTCCTCCTCCTCCTCCTCCTCCTCCTCCTCCTCGACCACCCTTTTACTCCCTTGGTTAAACTGCACTTTCCCTTGGAAATAAAACTAAAAGGTTTTTATTGTCGACAAGACAATCTCACACTTTTTATTTCTGGTTGAGATGACACCCAGTCAGCATGTTATTATCTGTAGCAATGACATGGAAAATAGCTTTGAAGATGACAGCTGGGATTTGCTATAGATCAGTGCTCTAACCTGGGAGCATTCAAAGGGGCACAGGAATAAAATCAAAATGTAAAAAAATTGAAAGGCTATTGTAGGTTAAAAAAAAAAGGTGCATTTTGACAGATCAGAATATACTTCAAAAATACCTAGAATGAATGCATTTCAGAATTACTCAATATAATTTTACTAGAATTTGATCTGGAGTGATTAAAAGCAATACTTTGTCCTGATATTGGGTGCTTTCACAATGAATAACCTGTGTGATGAAACAGTGATTTCTGATGAAATGCTAGTTTGGCAGCCAGAAATCATTCTGATAAAAAAAACTGCTGCAGTAAAATTAATAAATACACAGCATAGGAAAGGTGTTAAAAACATAATAAGTATGACAGCTGGCAAAGAAAGCTATTGTGTGTGTGAAATGCAATGTAATTCCATTTCTCTCAGTTCCCTTTGTCCTTCAGTCTTAAACAGCTCTGAGTTGTGATAACCAGGCGAAGAGACTGCTCTTATAGTTAAGACTAATTGATGAGAAGGAGGAAAAATGCTGTACATTTTTCTAAGACTCAGTGATGGACTGCTGTGTCTTGCTTGCTGTGGCTTGGTACAAGAGCTTTCCTGTGGAGCAGGAAACCTCTGTGGCTGTCACCATATTTCTGCAGTTCAGTGAGAATAAAAGCTGTGGTACCATTTTGAAGCAAGGAGCATGAGAAGTGTGCAGCTTGTTGTTGAGCACATTTCCAAATCACAAAGTAAATAATCAGAAATGAAGATGTATCTTTTCTGTATCCTTTAATGGGCTGCTCGAATTCAGTGAGTCAGTGTGCAAAATAGCTCTGTGTATGTCTGTGTGGTGCTTACATCAGATCATATACTAAATGTTGCCCACTGGCACTGAAGCGGGAGCAACCAAGCAGAGTGGGGAACAAATATCTGGATTGATTGACAACACATGATTGACAACAGCATCTTGATTGAAAATCCTTATGGTAATTTAATAGATTCAAAATTGGTCTGGGGGAATATATCTAGGGCTGGCAATAGAAGATGATTTATTGCCCTCATTATGGAAAGCCTCTCAATTAAAATCAGTTTCAGCTAAAATGTACGAGCATTGTTTTAAAATGACTTATTGATCGTATAGTGCTCCACTGAGTTATATAAATAAGAAAATATCGTGCTAAATACTGAAGAAATTGCAAAGCTGTTGGTTTTTAATTTCACCTCTAGTAATGCTCTCCAAAAGTCTAAAGACTTTGGAGGTTTTCAATAAAATGGAAACAGTAACAAAAATAATAAAAAAAGCAATATTTTCATCAGCACTGTGTTTACTCTCTGAGGTTATAGAAGAAAATGAAAATCATACCAGTAAAAAACCAAATATTCTTTTGTCTAGCAGCTCGGATGATGTTTGCTCAAAAATGGAAGGACCTACATAATTTATCTTTGGATTGTTGGCATGAGAAGTTACCTCTTGCTTTCATGGAAAAACTGAAACAGCAGGTTCACAACTTCAGAAATGAGCTCATGAGGATTCCTTTATTACAGATTGGTTTTCATTTGTTTCTTTTATTAATAGAAACAGATAATCTCGTTCTATATCATTCTTATGTTGGTCTTTGGAATGACATCTTGAAGGCCATTTCTGCACTAAACTGTTACAGTGCTATTGTTCCACTTTCAACATCCTGTGGAATCCTGGGGTTCACAGGTTAGGGAGGGGAATTTAGAATTCTCAGCCAGAGAGCTCTTTGACCTCAGGAAACTACAAACCCCAGAATTCCATAGGATGTTGAAAGTGGAATAATAGCACCATAACAATGTAGTGTAGAAATAGCCGGAATCTAAAATAATGTGTGTGTGTGTGTGCGTGTGTATTGCATGCTTTGTTAAGGAATGCTGTCAGGTTTAAATTTTATTTTGTTCTACTGAATTTGGTGAAGGTATATTACTTTTAATAATAAAATAAAAATATCATGACATCCTTTCCTCCCTAAGCTAAGAGTAGCTTCAGGACCAGCTATCCAACTACCTGAGCTTCTTGTCCTAGCTCAAAATCAATAAACAGCTGGAGAACATAAGCATCCTAAGGACTGCATACTGTTATGAAACACCTATAGTTTAATTTTCCCCTAGTTTAGCATCCTCTATTACAGGGAGCCAGCATGATGTAGTGGTTTGAGCCCTGACTATGATTTTGACTCTGGAGACCAGGTTTAGAATCTCTGCTTGGCCAGGGAAACCTACTGAGTGACCTTATCCAAATCACAATCTCTCAGCTTCAGAAGGAGGCAAAGGTGATTGACCAGAAGAAAAGAGGCATATTGATATATGTGAATTCAAGATATGGTGCAGAAATAAAATTTCAAGACAAGAATGGACGTTACCTTGCAGTAGAAGTTGATACAAAACAAGACAAGATATTAATAGTAGGAATATATGCATCTAACGGAGCTAAAGGAGAATTCTTTCCTAAAATAAATGCTGAAATACAAAGATATGTACAGGATACAGGAAATCCAATTGCGATCCAAAGATCAAGAAATATAATAACAGAAATTGCAACGAGGAAGGGAAAGACAACAAAGCAAGAGGAGATAAAACAGGCATTCTACTCATATTACATAAAGCTATTGAGTAATATCTCCTCAACAAAAAATCAAAGAGAATTGGAAGAATATTTGGAGAGGAAGAATAAAATCAGATTTTCAGAAGAACAGAGAGAGACTTTAAACAAACCAGTATCGATGATGGAGATAGTAGAAGCTATCAGGAACACAAAGAATGACAAATCTCCAGGACCTGATGGCTTTACAGCAAAGTACTATAAAACTTTGGAACATGAACTCTCAATTCCACTACAAACAACAATAAATGAGATAAAGAAGGAAGGACTACCAGAAACATGGAAAGAAGCTAATATAGTTTTGATTCCAAAAGAAGGAAGAGATGTAATGGATAGCCCTTTCGCACGGGCTTTCTGTCGCGCGACAGCCCCATGAGCCTTGCGGGAGTGGGAGCATCGCTCTGCACGACGCACTCCCATTTCTGCCGTGCTCACGGGGCTGCAGCGGCGTAATCGTGGTTTTTTTATTTTTGCCTCAAAGCGAAAATCCCCCGCGGCTCGCGCAATGCTCCCAGCGCCCACGCACACTTACCCCCTCTGCGGAGCGTTGGGGAGGCGGCCGGGTCGCGCTTCCTTCCCTCCGCCCCTGCAGAAGGAAGGGGCAGGGCGCTAGCGCGACGGACGCGACAGCCTCCTGCTTCGCGCGGGTGGGGTGGGGACGGACGCACAGCCTCTTGCTTCGTGCGGGCGGGGGGGACGGACGTGACAGCCTCCTGCTTCGTGCGCACGGGAGAGACATGGACGCACAGCCTCCTGCTTAGCGCGGGTGGGGGGGACGGACCCACAGCCTCCTGCTTCGCCCGGGGGGAGGGCGGTTCACGCGAGGCTGCCACTTCCCCCCTAGTTCCTTCGCCTGCGGAAGGAGGAGAGGGGAAACGGCAGCCTCCCGGAGGAGCCTTCTCGCGCAAGCCGCCCCCCCCCGCTCGCGCAAGAAGCCTCAATACGAAAAGGGCCGATGTTAAGAATTATAGATCCATTTCATTACTAAACATGGACTATAAGATTTTTGCTGCTATTTTGGCAGAGAGACTTAAAAAAGTTCTTCAAGAACATATTCATGAAGATCAGAATGGTTTTTTACCCAAGAGAATGATGCGTGACAATATCAGGACAGTTTTAAATATAATTGAATATTACGAAAAACATAATGAAAGAAAACTAGCCATGGTGTTTGTTGATGCAGAAAAGGCATTTGATATGGTCAATTGGTCATTCTTGAAGACAACTATCAAGCAAGCACAAGCGGGAGAAAAATTTATTTCATGGATTGAAGCAATATATTCTCAACAAATGGCGAGACTAATTATAAATGGAGAACGCACCAAACAGATTGAAGTACTGAGAGGAACAAGGCAGGGTTGTCCCCTATCACCTTTGTTATTCATTATGACATTAGAAATACTTAACAATAATATAAGAGAAGATGCGACAATAAGAGGAGTCCAGATAAAGAAATATCAATATAAACTTAAAGCCTTTGCAGATGACACGGTACTTTTTCTCGATGATTCCCTCAAGAGCGTTCAAAGACTAATGGAAACTATTTAAGAGTATGGAGATTACTCCGGTTTCAATAAGGAAAAAAACAGTGTACATAACAAAAAATATGAGGGAGAAAGAAGAGGCTGAATTCAAACAAATAACAGGATTTAATAAAGGACAGAAAGCCAAATATTTAGGAGTTTGGATTACAAAAAGAAATAATGAATTGTATCAAAATAACTATGATAAAAAATGGAAGGAGATAACTCAAGATTTGGCTAAATGGACTCAAATTATTTTAGCTGGGATGAATATCAGTGATAAAAAATGAATGTTCTTCCAAAAATGAACTATCTTTTCAAAATGTGCCTATCATCACAAATATTAAACCTTTTGTTCAATGGAAGAGAGACATAACCTTTTGTTCAATGGAAGAGAGACATAACCAAATTTATATGGCAAGGGAAGAAATCAAGAATCAAATGGAAATTATGATGGACCTAACAGTGAGAGGAGGTCTAGGCCTGTCGGACTTACATGTATATTACAAGGCAGTGGCATTCACTTGGATAAAAGATTGGATGAATCTTCAAAATATGAGAATGCTGGCATTAGAGGGATCTGACTTAAGAATGGGATGGCACGCCTACATGTTCTATCGAAAAGCAGCAATAGACAAAGACTTTATGCATAATTTTGTAAGGAAATCGTTACTTAAAATATGGATCAAATACAAGAAGAAGAACATAAGGCAGCTACCTAACTTGGTCTCCCCGCAAGAAGCTTTTTTGGAAGATGGGCAGATACAGATAAATGGCTACGATATGAAGACTTACTAGAAACGGCAGAAAAACTGCTGTATGAAGATGAAATCAAGAGAGAAATTGGAAATTGAAGGAATAAAATTAAGCTGGTTTCCCTACAGACAACTAAAGGAAAGATTTCAAATGGGTGTACAAACTTATGGAATACAACAAAAGGAGCAAATCCAATTATTGCGATTGCTAAGAGAAAATCCACCACATTTATTAGCACATTTATATCAAGAAATTTTACATCAAGAATGCGAGGAGGAGACAGTTAAAGTAGCGATGATACAATGGGCACAAAATGTTGGACATCCAATACAATTAGATTGGTGGGAACAGAGTTGGCAACCAACACAGAAATTTACTGCTGCTCAAAATTTAAAAGAAAATTATTATAAACAATTTCATAGATGGTACATAACCTGAAAAATTAAAGACAATTTATAAGACGGGTACAGGGCAATGTTGGAAATGTCAAGAGAGTTCTGGTACACTATTTCATATGTGGTGGTCATGTCCCAAAGCAGAAAAATCTTGGAAAGAAATACATAAGAAAATATGTTCAATTATGAAGATTCAACTTGGGATGATACCTGAACTTTACCTGTTAAACATGACACATATATTAGATGGAACGTCAGTGAAGAAATATTGGAGAATAATACTATACATGGTGACGACAGCCCATATTGAGTATGCACGACTTTGGAAAAATGAAACTATACCTACTATTGAACAGTGGTGGACAACTTTTATGGAAAATAGAAATGCAGGCATTCCTACACAAAGACTAAAAGGGAAATCAGATGAAGATATTAATAAAGAATGGAAGATTGTTATGGATTTGGGTTGGGTGTAGACAGAAAATAATGCATAATTCATGATACCAATTGCTATACAAGGTAATAATCATAGAAATATCATGTAACAAGTAAAGTAGAGAAATATACCAGGAACTAACAAATTAAGTTTGATTACTAACATCTTATTGCGATACGTGGTATAACAAATAGAGGAAATATTAATAATTGTAATCCAGAAAGGAAAGGCAGAAGAAGTAACATTGCATGTAAACATTGCAGAGATAATTGTTTGTTTTATTTGCTGAAACTTTAATAAAATTAAAAAAATTAAAAAAAAGGAGGAGGCAAAGGCAACATCCTCTCTGAACAAATCTTTCCAACAAAACCCCGGTAATAGGTTTCCCTTCGGATTGCCATAAGTCCATAATTACTTGAGGGCACACAACAACAACAGAGTTCAGGAGTGGGCAAAGTATGGCCCAAGGGTCACACTAGACCTGAGGGGGTCAAAATGCAGCCCTTGAAACCTTTCAAAGCCTTCTCAGGTCCCAGTCCCTCCAACTCCCTCCAAACCCTTCACAACAGATGAAAATTGCTATTTCACTCTAGTTTAAGGACCCTTTCATGATACAAAGTTACAGCACTATGATTCCACTTTAACTGCCATGGCTATATCGTACTGAATACTGGGACTTGTAGTTTGGTTGTGGCACCAGGGATCTCTGGCTAAGGATTCCTTAAACTGCAAATACCAGGAATCCATAGTATGTTGCCATAGGATGTGGCAGTTAAATTGGAATCATAGTGATATAAGTGTTTGATTTGAAATGGTCCTACTTCTCCAAGTTTACCGCTTCCTATGGGTTCACACAAGCCCACAAGAGGATAGAATTATGAGATTGCCATTTGCAGTCTGCAGGGCTGGAAAGAAATAAAAATGATACAGTAAAAATGATACAATCATGAATCTGAGCATAAAATATATTGTTGCCCAATACAATTTTTTTCATGTGTATCTTTCCTTCAAGTTTCCTGTCAACTTAGAGTGACTCCATGAATTTCTTAGGCAAAGTGTACTCAGAGATAGTTTTGCCAGTTCCTTCATCTTAAATATAGCCTACAGCACCTGATTTTGTAAAACACTGTATATAGGATGAGTCAGAAATCTGAAACATTATTTTTTTGCTGTACAGTTCTCAGAATCCTTCGATCAGCACAGTCAGATAAGGATTCTGGGAACTATAGCATGAAAAGTAAGACTTCCAACATCTGGTTTAAATGCAGTGAATGGATTGTATTTGCAGCCTAAAATATGTCAAACAGGGATGTTTGGGCAATTCATTTTCTATGAATTCTGACACAGTTTGACCTAGTAGCACCTCCTGGGAAAGACTGAAAGACAGCTGTCATATGAATTTCACACTGCTCAGAATTTTTGACATACACTTAAGCGCTTTTAAAAACTTTTTTGGTTTCAGGCGGCTAACTCTTTTGAGGTGTAAGAACAGGATGATTCTGATAACACCAAGTCAGATGCCAAGCTACTCTCTCTGAGATCATCCCCTCTGCAATTAATTCTTCAAATGTTCTAAAAACCAGGGTCTAAATCCAACTTCAGTGAACACATTGAATCAAAGGGAACTTAGTAAGTCAACATGTATGCAATTTTCATTTAATCAGTGGGTCTACATGAGTTGGATTTATGCCCAGGATTTTACTGGATTAGGTAAAGGAGCTAAGTAAGACAGACTTTTATTTGAAACTCTGTGTAATTGTCCCCTTCCCTTGTTTTCTTCCTTTCCTCCTCCCCACTTTGATAGACATATTTTCATAATAGGATATTTGGTTGCATTGTGTTGAAAGAGAATTTTCACTTAAACGAAGAACAGATTGCACACTTCTAAAGCTGCCACTTGCGTCCTTGTTATGTGGCTTCAAGTGAACTCTGATTTATGGTGATCCTCTCATAGGGTTTTCTTGGCAAGATTTATTCATTATTACCTTTCTGTAAGGCTAAGAGAAGGTGACTTGCCTAAGATGAGCCAGCTAGTCTCCCAGAGTGCTAGTCCAATACTCAAATCATTCCACCATGATGGGTCTCACTTCTATTCTTTGTTCAATGTAACTGCACTTTGGGCAAGAAAATCCAAAGTATCTTTTCTTCTCCGTCTCCCTCTTTCTTTCTTTCTTTCTTTCTTTCTTTCTTTCTTTCTTTCTTTCTTTCTTTCCTTCCTTCATTTTTGGTCATTTTTTTTAGAGTAGCGTTGAAAGGAGGACCTAGAAACTGTGCAAGCAGCTAGACAACCTGGCATGTGTCAGGTTTATCCTGACTATCAGTAAATCTTATTTTGGGGGATCTTTGTAAAGAAATAATTCACCAAGGGAGAAAGTAATCTCTTCATTCAGATCTGTAATAATATTTTAATATATCTGTATCTGCACAGATTTTTTTCTTAAATGCAGGTGCACAAAGAAATGAGATGGAACATATTTATGTACAAAATGTTTCTGAAAATGACATAGCTTAGAAACATTCTGATCTACCCTTTCCAGGGGCCTTTTTATATGACACAGTTCATGACACTTGTGTGCCTTCAAGTTGTTTCCAACTTGAATGGCAACTCTAAGAGGATCCTATCACAGGGTTTTCTTTGCAGGATTTATTCAGAGGAAGTTTGTCATTGCCTTCCTCTGAAGCTGAGAGAGTGTGTCTTGCCCAAAGACACCCAGTGGTTTTCATGGTGGAACCCTGATCTCTCAAAGTCCTAGTTCAGCAGTCAAAGCACTACACCACACTGGCTCTCAAAACATTTTTTGGTTTTTTTGGTGTGTCTTCAAGTAATCTCTGACTTATGGTGACTATAAGGTGAATTTACATTTCTTTGCAAGATTTGTTCCTGAGGATGAGAAGGGGTGAGTTGCCTGAAGTCATCTAGTGGATTTCCATGACCCAGTGGGGACTGGAATGCTAGTCTCTAGAGTCCTAGTCCAACACACAAACCACTGTATTCTGGCTCTACTACACAGTTATAGCATTATGATTCCACTTCAGCTGTAGCATCACATGCAGTCCTGCAGTTTCGTGTTTGGTGAGGTTCTCTCTGGCTGAGAATTTCTAAATACCACTGCCTAAATTTAACATCTTAGGATTCCATGGGATGGAACCATGGCACTTTAAATGGAATCATTCTGTTATTACTGTGGGATTGAAAAGCCTGCTAATTGGTTAATCAGAAAAAAATCATGTGAGTCCCTTGAAATCAACTATCCTAAGACCTTGTAAAACCAAAGACCTTATAAGGTATAAATATTTAAATAGGGTAAAATATTGCATCAAGAAGAATACTTCTGCAGTCCTCTGCTTTGGTCATCATTCCAAGTGTTACTTTGGCTTTCAACTATTTAATGCAAAATAAAAAATACGAACAATCTGTAATTCTTATTGGCTTCATTCATAAGATTTGATTCAGACTCTGGTCTGGTGATTCAAAATGCAGTCTAATTCAGTCCAGACTGCTTTGGTGATTATCCAGTGTGATTCAGAATGCAATCTGTATTTCAGTTTGGAACTCCTTTTTAAATCTTTGTGCTTCCCACTGAAACCAAGAAATGTTTTTCCCCCTGTTTCTAAGGACTAGATGAATATGGAATCAAAGGCAGAGATTCTACATCCTGCTGGCAGAGCACAAATCTCTGCCAGTGTACTTGCAGGAAGAAGCAGATGCTGCTCTTTTTGCTCAGCAGATTCCCTGGTGTGCAGCAACAACTAGGAGGCTGCCAGGTACAGCTCTGTCTCCCCAGTCACTGACTGGTTGCAGGACTGATCTGGGTTCATTCCAAGTGCTCTTGAGCATGGAGCAAGGAGGGAGCAGTCTCTACCAACACAGTCAGACTCTTCCTTCCTAAAGATCAGCCCAAGTGAGTCTGGGTGCACTTCCACAGCCAATCAATGGCTGAGGAGATTGAAAGGCAGCAGTCTCCTGTTATTGTGCACCAGGGTGCGAGCGTTAGGGGAGGAGGTACTAAAGCTCTCTCTGCAGGTTCCAAACCCCCCAGGTATGTCAATAAAAAGCATGTTGGCCATGCTATGTGTGGAATCATGCAACACACCTTAAGGGTTTTGTTTTTTGTTTTGAAGAGAAGAAATGATAACTACAGATATACCATTCACAAATTCAATTCATGCCCTGATTTGGTGATTCAGAAAACAGTACAGTTTGGTTCAGAATGAGTTGGAAACCATCCAATATGACAGAGATCAGAATCTGAATCTGAGTTTAGAAGTGCACTCCAGATCTCTGTGCTTCCTTTTGAAACTAAGAAATATGCCCCTGCCATTTGTCAGAACTTCATTAATCTGAAGTCACAGGCAAATTCAACTAATGGTAATATACATTTATAAACTGAATGGCGGGGGGGGGAAGGCATGCAGAAAGCTAATCCTTAAATTTGGAAGGCAGGGAGTGATTCAAATCCTCTTATCCTCTAAGGAAGTATTTTTATTTTTACTTTTTTAAGGGACAATATTTATGAAAATGGCATACACAAGAGAAGTGTTCTTGGGCAAGAACCTTGCATAATTTTAATAGAATAAATACAGAGACTAAGATGTCATGTGGAATGAAAAACAACTTAAGCAAGGGTATAGCTATGAGGGTAGGAATGTGTGAATAAAAGGATTTCCACTCAAATAAGAGTTCTGCCTCTCTTTCTAGCACTGGAATAATTTAAAATTCCAGGGGCATATTTTAAAAAAACAATATAGGCATCCAAAAAAAAAAAAAAAGGGACAGGCAAAGTTACCAAGGGAATCCAAGCACAGCAAGTATGGAATTTCCAGATTTGAACTGTTTTCAGTGTTTCACTTTCTGGAATGCTAGAAATTTGGGAAAATATTTCATTGGGGAGCAGAATTCTCAATTACAAGGGCAGTGCTCACATTTTGCCCTCCCCCTGATAGCTCTACCTCTTATCCTACAGTTTTGTTTTGTTTTGGGTTCAATTAGCACCAAAGTCACAGAAAATTCAGTACAGCAGGAGTATTTGATAGCTGTGAAAGACAGAGTGGCAGAGGTGGAAGGATTTGAATAGCCAGCTTTTTCCAACCTACATTTTCTAAAGCAGTACAAACTCTATAAAAGAAACTTTAACATTCTTGCTTTTAAGAGAATAACTTAACAAACAACATTCAATCCTGGAACAGTTCTGCAATGTATTTCTTTAACAGTTGTCCCCCAAAACACTGATTAGACAGCCCTGGTAAACCATTCACTGTGATTAGAAGATGATGCTGTCAGTCACAGAATTGCAGGGCTCTTTTCCTTTTTTAAAAATCTCTCCCTACCCTAGTACTTTCCTTATATGGAAGACAGGAGAAATGTTAGTTTTTGGAGTTGCACCTTATCTCTGTGTGGCTCTGAAAGGAAATTGCTAATAAAATATAAACATTCATTATCAGCATAAACATTCACATTTGTTCTGCTTCAGAGGTGCCTACTTTTGACTTGACTGCCTTTCAGATCTCTTTGATTCATATTGAGTTCAAGATTTGTCTATATTTGGAGCACACTCTTGTATAGAAATTATGTACAAATGGAAACTAAAGCCAGGATACATGGGGCTGGACACTTGTTTCAAGTGATAATGTGACAGTTCTACAACTGGTTGGACTTTTTGTAAGGTTATGGAAGAAGGCATACTATACTCCCTTGCAAAAGCATAGGTGTCCCTGTGCCATGTTCTCCTTGCTATAGCCTTTGCTGACATTCCCCAGTGACAAACTGTGTTTAGTCACCACTGCCAGGCTATCTCCTTCTCAGTGCACCTGGCAGACAGCCTGGGTCATGCATGCTTAGACCCCATCCCTTCTTCTAAAGAGAAGCAGCTTCAGGAACATCTAGTGAAGGATGGGTGCCATGTCACTTAGAGAGGGAAGGAGGGTGGGCCAAATGGAATCTGCCACTGATCCTGCTGCTGCTGACATCGCCCTGTGCTGGAGGAGGCCAACAAGACCTAACAGGAGACTGATACACTTGCAGCAAGGTCTGTACTAGAGAAAGAAGAGGCTGCTGTGGTCAGGTGAGTGGGGACAGCTTACAAGAAGACAGCAAGGAGGTGCAATACAAAGAGCAGCTCCAAGCAAACACCTTGATCCAAAATAGCTGGAGTTGAACTGAGGACTCTTATACTGTTCAAGGACTGTTCCTAAAAGGATCCACCTCTTCCCACCAAGCAGAAAGCCTTAAAGCAGAGGTGAGCAAAAGTAGAGGCTATGGTAGCCAAATTCCCACCTGTCTCCTGTGGTCATCCTGCCTTGTGACTTCTGTTTGGAAGTTTGTTGTTTTCATCATTTTTTCTTGTAGCTGAGATGGACTTTAGGGCATTCCAGAGGGAGGGCAATTTGCCATTTGTCCCAAATTTTGGCTGTTTTTTTCTTCTTCTTGGATTATGAGTTTGGAGGGGCTTTGAGGAGAGTGTCCACTCTGTGAGTGTGTGTGTGTGTGTGTGCGTGCATGCATGCACGCTTTCAAGTTGCTTGCCAATTTATGTCAACCTCATGCATTTCATAGGGTTTTCTTAGACAAGGAATACCTGAAGATTGTTTCGCCAATTTCTTTCCTCTGAAATAAAGCCTACATCACCTACATCTAAGAGCTAACCAGGGCTGATCCTGCTTAGCTTCCAGGAATTACCTCCAAGAGCTGCAAGTAGCCCATGGACTACAGTTTCCCCACCCTGGCCTTGCTTGTCTCCACAGCCTCCTTGGCTTCATCCACGGATTGGGTCTCTACTTCTTTCACTCCCTGCACTTCAGGCACAACTCACAGATAGTATGCTAGCAGAGGATGTCTGTGTCTCTCTCTTATTTTCTCATCCTCTTCCCCTCATTATATAGGAGTTAAGACAAATTTCTTGAGAAAGAAAGAAAGAAACCACAGCATTATATGAAAGGATGGTTAGACAGAAAGTTATTTTTTAATGTCTCTTTGTTGATTGAAATGAATAGTCCATTATAGGACAGTTTGTTCTGATCACAATCTCTATGTTTGTTCACAAAACAACCCAGAGAAAGTTATACTCTCTTAAATTTCTTCTTTTTTTTTTTTGTCTCCAAGGGGATTTTAAACTGATGAAATTGGAAAGGACTTCCTATCTGAAATTGGCCCTAGCTTTCTGTTTTTAAAGAAACAAGTCAGATTATTATACAAAGAATATTATGAAACACTTTTATTTTGTCTATAAGACACCTCCAATATTTTCATGGGAAGGCAGGATTAAAAATACTTCCTACAAATAAATGTTCAACAAAAAGAGACACAAACTCTACATGATGATATGCAGACGGGTTCTGATTATTCCACATTCTGAAGCCTCTCTCCTACCTGGGGGAGGAGTGGAAGGAAAAGAGAATGGCCTTGTTATCCCCTTGACACCATGTGGCCAGGTGAGGGGATGACCCTCCCCAAAGGTTCCCCTCTCCTCTTTCACTTACTCATTTATTTCATTATTCTATTCTTTGCATGAATTTTCATTAAAGAGATACTAAATCTCCCTGAAGTCTTTATAGATGAAAAGCGGAATTGAAATAAAATATATAAACAATAGCCCACGACTCTTGTTTTTGGGGTGGTGGGAGAATTGGGGTTCATATAAGAAGCTGTATTATGGGAAAAATCCCCATGTACATAATTGCAAAACCATCACAAACGCTATCCAGAATGGGTAGCTGTTTTAGCAAGAGAACCTGGGGCTTTGGGTAGCATTTGCCTTGGATTCTGTACTGCTGTGGACAGAGACACAATGGAATGGTATAAATTATCGGTGTCCTGTTGCTGACTGGAGAAAGCATTAGGATAACTTATCATCAAAGCATTGTAGTTGCCATAGCTACTGGGTCACCATGCTAGAAATTCACTCAAACCATATGTAATGATTTACCATGACTGCCAGCAGGGGGTTGGGGATGGGGGGTAGGGAATGTTGGATATTGACTTTTACTTTGCAGCCGTGATGGATTTCTTTAAGCTGAACGAAGAATGTTTTTAAGGTTCTTATTGGAGGTTCTTATTCTGCCAGCTGAGCAGAATCATGTGCTCTTGTGCCATTCATGGACACTTAATACATAGAAATCAGGAGACACAGCAGCTGCAGTGTGCTTCCTAACCCCTTTCCACTTCTGCCTCCTTAATGAATTTCTACTGTTACCAGCCCTTACAAATTCCATCTTGTGGGATAGCAAAATTGGCAAGAAAGATCATTTTCATATAAAAACCTATGACTGAGAAATATGCGTAAGCAGGACACTAGCTGTAAGCCTGGGCTAGGTCAAGATAGCCTCCTCATGGCTGGGTCATAAAGTCAAGAAGAATTAGGTGGGAAAGCCTGGTGTTAAACAGCTTCCAGTAATCCTATAAATGACTCAATAGCTGAATACAACAGTAAATGAAACTGCCCAAGTAAGGTAGGCAAGCATCCCTGCTGTGTGGATTTCCTTCAGAGACCTTCTCTATTCACCTTTCCCAACCAAGACATTAAGAGGCTGTCAGGACTACCATCAATGCTTTGTCACCCAAAGTAAGACAATCTGTCTGTTCTGGACTCCTTTTGTTTACCCCACCAGACAGCCATTAACACTCACCCCTTCAAGGTAGGAGAAAGGGCATTGAAACCCTAGCTACAACCCAGGCATTTTGCTAGAACATGCTGCACCCCAGATTCCCATATTTCTGTGCTGCCCTCAAACTCTTGTTTGAACCACTTCTCTTCCATCCTGTGGTCCAGGACCAGTAAATATCACTGTCTATACTTGAAATCTCTCTTTATCCAACCTTTCTTCCTTCTCCCTTCACTAGCTTTGTATGGTTGATGAGACTGCTTGATTTCTTGTGTGTATGTCTGTTGATTTCCAATAAAAACACTCTGTTTAAACCTTTAACTGGAGTCCTATAGTTAGTACTGGTATGCACAGGTGAAAAGATCCTAATGTTACCCCTTTCTTGCAGGCCTCCTTTGAGCTGTAATTCCCCCCGTTTCTAAGAAGATGCTGGCACTGCTGGTGGACCTCAAGGTCCCTCACTTTTTGGGGTAACACTACCACAGTTTAAGCTTTTTACCTTATTTATTTAATGTTTAAATTTACAGGAGTTGGACTACAGCACCAATCCTTGCTCAGCCATAGAAGTCTACTAAGGAGCTCCATCATTATAGTTATATATGAAGACGAAGGATCTCAGCCAATATTTCTATCTTGGTCCATCTTGTAAGAACTTTTGAGCAGCTTACAGTAAAATCAGCTGAACGGTTTAAAATGTAACAATAGGACAGTAGAATTTAAAACAATGAAAATAATGCAAATGTTGTAAAAACATATTAAACCATTACATAGTTTAAAAGATTGAAGTTAATGCAATATAAAACCATGTACGTGTACATGTGGGGTGAAGTCATTAGGCTGCAAAGCATTTTATAAAAAGTCAAATTTTAATTTGGCACCAGACAGAGACTGTCAGGCTCAGCTGGGCCTCCAACGTTAACCCAAAATGTGGGTGCCACAAGGGCCCACAAGCTATGCCAGTACCTCTGTTCAAAAATGGGGAATAATTAGCTCAAAATCAGGAGGCCTGCAAGAGGGAGGTAACTTAACGAGATCTGCCACCTATGTTTACGGGGTCCTTGCAGGAAAGAACCAGCCAGGGAGTTTAAATTGTAAACTAAAAATATGTTTTATTGAGAGAAATTCACACAAGCACACAAAGATCCAAGTACTCACACAAGCATGCAAGGACTAGTTGAACGAAAAGGGAGGAAAGTGTGATAGAGGAATGTTAGGGATGAGATTATAATTACTGGTCTGGGGAGCAGCGAGGAAAGCAGTGATGTGGCTTAGGTGGGTAGCTGAGAATAGTTCTCATTTGGGAATCAGATGGACAGCATGGTGTTCAGAAAAGTGAGAAACTGCATGGACAACCTGAAATCAGGGGTTTTTATATCCAAAAAATATCCTGCGGGTATGAATGTGAATCGCTCTTCCAGCCAACTGGACAATGGGAGTTGCAACAAAAACAACGAAGTCTGGACGGAGCTAATTGTCTTAGTGTTTAGGTGACAAAAGGATAATGGCTGTCGTAATAGCCTCCACATTTTGGGGTTCGACCTTTGCAAATTTGAGTATTTGTGAGGTATGTGCTTGCCTCCCTCCTCATTTTCCGCCTCCCATCCCTTGCATTCCCCACCTCTGGCTTGGGAGGCTTGTGTTTCCCTTTTGGGCAAGCAAACCCCCCTCCCACTGCTGAAGGAGTGGCCTCTCTGCCATGTGGTTGCACTTTCTGCTGTGTATTGACTGTTGGTTAGTCAGCTGCTCCTTTCTCAAGATGGCTGCCAGAAGTAATTAGAAGGCCCAAACTCCCTTCTTCTCTGTCTGTAAGGAAAGTACCTGTAAGCCTTTTAGGTTGTCTCCCCCCCCCAGCCCACAACACTGGGGCCAGAGGCAAAGGAATGGGAGGGGGAAGCCCTGGAGGGGAATGGGAACAGAATGGGGGGAGTTATTCATAGTTTTCCCCTTTTTTGTGAAGGTTCAGTTCCCTGAGCCTTTGTGAATCTGGAGGGGCTACTGTATTGTGGAGAGGTGGGGAAACAATAGGGAAATGTTCCCAGGGGTTCTGGGTCAGAGAAGACAATCACAATTTGGTGGGAATTTGCCCTTTCAGCTCTGAGATGTCCAGCTCATTAACTTTTAAGCCTATTGTCTCAAGAGGGTCCATGCTAGTAGCCTGGAAATGACTTGGTTCTTGCCGAAGAGGTAGGTGTGGCTGACCTGCCTTGCAATTTCATGTTTACAATCAGTAATATGCCTCTTCCAACATGCCCTCCCATTCATCTCAGGTGTTATTTATATCAATGCCAATTAATAGTGCTAATTAAGTATTTGCTAATTAAACCATGTCAATCATGGGGAATGTGTGGTGCAGTAACACCAAGGAGAAGGCACTTCATAATTGGGGTGTGACAGCTGAGAAGGCCCTCTCCCATGTCTTCACATAGTGCACTGGTATGATACAGAGGAGGATCCATCTAGCAGATTTCAGTTCTTGGGCAGTCATGTATGAAGAGATGTGCTCCCTTAAATATTGAATTCCAGACCTTCTACATATTATTACTAGCACTTGAACTCAGACTGGAAATTATTGGCAATCAGGGCAGTTCCTTTAGAACTGGCATTATATGGTTTCTATAAGCTGTTCTCAATGCTTCCCTACTCACAGACCTTCTTGAAAGCTAGGAGGGTCAGTGTGGTGTTGTGATTGGACTAGACCATGGGACAGCCAGATTCATGTACCTTCTTTCCCATTGAACTCACTCAAAGATTATGCACCAGCTAGTATCTTTCAGCCTGATTTGTCTCCTGGGGTGGTTGTGAAGATAAAGTCAGAAAGAGAATCATGTATACTGCCTTTAAGATGCATTGGAGGTAAAATGGGGTATAGTTTAATAAACAAACCTAATCTGGTCATAAGGCCTTTATCTTACAGACAAGAGTGTTAGCAGTCTCTAACCAACACTGACCAGTTTTGTATATCCTTGCTAAGAAGATAGAACCAGGGTTTGAAGGTTTACCCTATTTTGTATTTCAGTGTTTCTAACAAATCGGGCATTTACAATTCACCAAGGAGTTTGCCTTTTAAACTGTGAAAATAAAATGCAGTCACAGCTATGAAAATGAAATGCATTTAGGAAGCAATATATCCAGTGTCCTGCACTGATATATTCTGCCCCATTTTACTCAAATCAGTGCTGTATCATTGTTGAACATGTCTTATATTGTATGAATCATACTGTGTTTTCTTGAAATAAATATGTTTATGAGATTCAGTTTGCTTTAAGGCAATAGCTAGCTGCTCCATCTGATCATAATACCATATAATTATCTACCCCGACTCTAAATCCAATATAAAATAGTATGGATTTAAAAAAAATGTTGATTTGTTATGGTTTTCTTTTCAGTTGTGAGGAAGACTGCCTCCAAAATTGCAGACAGACTGCCTAAAAACCTGTGTCTAGGAGCAGAATGCTGAACTCTGTTTTACACAAAATCTCAAAATCCTTCCAGACTTTGAAGAAAAAAAAATGGTACAATAATCCTCCTGCTTCCACTGTTCAAGCATTGATTGCATAAGCTGAGGACAAGAGGGAGTTATTGGTAGGTTTTGCAAAAATGCAGGATTTTTATATTCATAAGAATATTTAAGGAGAGAATCCCCCCACAAAGGTGGGTGCCTCCAAAACAGTGCAGAGAGGATGGAGCATGCTCAGTGGATATGAATTGCAGCCTGTTGGGGGTATGGAGAATGGACAACAAAGGGTGAATGAAAGGGAAAGGGAGTGTCATGGAACTGTTGGAATTCTGAAGGGGTGTGTATGTCAATGTGCCCACCAGCATTTCTTTGAAGACCACACATGTGTGACATATGCTTAAAATGATCCTCTAATGCCATTGTTCTTCAGACTTAAAGCCAGTGCATGGAAAGGTTATGTTTTGGACTATAACACCCAGAGCCTCTGGGAGTTGTGGCCCATTAAATTTTCTCCATAGTGGGGCAAGTCCTGAAAGCAAGCAGAAGTTGATACCTCTCTCCTTAGTTACATGCATAGATGCTGACTGAGCTGGAAGTTCAATTATTCTGCAGCTCCACCACTGGGATAGTGTCCTCAGCCACACCTGAGGATGGCAGGAAAGGATAGGGGAGAAGTACAGGCCATGTGGCACATAATACCTATCTTCTCTAAGGCCTTTTCTGCACAACACTCCTATAGTGCGATTATTCCACTTTCAACCTCCTAGGGAATCCTGGGGTTTGCAGCTTCGAGAGGGGCCAGCTGGGGCCAACTTTCCCACTTTCTCACACCAGTCCTTCCCACACACTACTTTGCTGGGTTTCTCTCCTGAGGAGCTATTGTTGTCATCTGGTAACCTATTTCTAGGTTGCTCTGGCACCTCTGATAACCACATCTCCAGAACTCCATCACACCAGATGAGGAAGCGAAGTAAATATACCTCAAGGAATGAAAGGGCACTTTTGTGTAATATGACAGTAATAGTAGATGTAACTTTTAAATGGAATGTGGAATGTGAATTTTATGCTGAATTTTATACTAAATACATACTCCCCTGTCTGATAAGACTAAGGGAGAAGGATCAGGATCAACTAGATAATAATCTTATTATCAGATTATAGTCACTATATTATACTTGAGAATCAGTGTGGAATAGTGCTTTGAGTATTCAACCAGGACTCTGGGAGACCAGAATCTGAATCCTAGCTCAGCCATGGAAACCCATTCGGTGATCTTGGGCAAATCATACTCTCTCACTCTTAGAAGGAGGCAATGACTCTGAATAAATGTTGCCAAGAAAACTCTGCAATAGGTCACTTAGGATACAACTGTAAAACACAAAACAAAAACAGGTATATTTATTGTGTCTGGATTTATTGTTCTGACACTGAAAAAAATTCTAAATTGTTTGAAATTTAGACATTGATATGCATCTGATTTTAATAAGGAACCTCTTTTGTAGAAGACTATTTTATCTCATTCAATAATGCCATACTACATTTAATGGCTTGTATGTGTGTTTGGAGATCAAGGTATTGTGGATTATATGCAGTGGCTTTTTGCCAAAAATACAATAAAGTATAGACATCAGACATGAAAACAGTTACTGCTAAGTGGTTACCTAGGAGGAGAAAACTTGTGGCCTAAATTCAAATTGCCCCAACTAGACTATGGCCTGAATCAATGAGTAGTGCTGAGTCAATGGAAAATGCTTAAATATTGACTTCCAAATTCTCATTGATTCAATGGGTTTACACTAGCTGGCATTAACAATTGGATTTGGGCCACTACAAGCAGTATAGCAGGAGCTCTACTCTGGTATTCTATGTGAAGCCAACATAAACTGTAAGGATGGAAACCAGGGATGAATGCCTTAGTTGCAATGCCTTTCTTGCCAGTTCTGTCACTCCATACATGTGGAGAGTGACTTTCTGGAGCAGAGCCTCTTCCATCTGCAGAGGCTTTATTATTGATTTAGAATCTCAGAATCTAGGATTCCAAACAGCATGGAGAAGTTCCACAGACATGGTTCTCTTAAATACAAATAGTTGAAAGATTTTAAATGGATAAAAAGATGCACGGATTTGAACAAAACAAATTTGAATTACGATTGTGTACAATTATGTACTGACGATGTACATTTGGTAAAATGTATAAACTTTTGGTAAAATTCATTATGGAAGAGGAACAAATTGAAGATTGTATGATAATATGGATTCAGAACTTTGGATATAATTTACAAACGGGATAATGGAAAAAGACATGGTCAAAGGGATTGAGCTTTACTTTGCGTTATATTCTTAGGAAGAATTTTTATAAATAAGTCAATGGTAAATGACTCCAGAAAAAATGACTAGAATGTATAAAGATGTTTCAAACATATTTGGAAGTGTGAATGCCATGTAGGGACATTTCATCATATGTGGTGGACATGTGAAAAAGATTTTTTAAAAAGTTTTGGGCTCAGATACATACCTCCACACAGAGGGTTTTGAAGGTTAATATTCAGAGTTGAATTGTTTTTATTGGGATAGATGGACAAGCAAATGGTATGGAAGAAACTACAGTGATATATGACCACAACAGCAAGACTGATAAATGCACAAAAATGGAAGAACTAATATCAACAAGAGAGGACTGGCTGTGAAAACTGAACAGTTTAGCTGAAATGAACAAATTATCTGCTTTGATCAGAGAAAAAAAAATCATTAGTAACATTTTTGAAAGACTGGGAACCCTTGACTGTCCTTTTGTAGACATAAAAAAAAGAATAATACAATAGCTCTAGGTTTTGCTAATTAGTAGGTGTGAATTACTGGAATGAAGTGTATGAAATATCTATTAGTCGTTGGGGAAGTAAGATTTTGTATATTAAGACCTATAACCATTTTTTAAAAAGAAGTAATTTTTCTTTTTATCTTTAATTGCCTCTTTTATCTTTGAGCCTTTGTCTTTTTTCCCTTTTCCCTTTTCTTTCTTTTTTATGTATATTTTTAAATATAGTTGGAAACTTTTAATAAAAATATTTTTTAAAAAAAGAAAAAAAAGGAGCTCCACAGATAGACTCTCTTTTTCAGAAAATCAATTTGACACCAGCAACAGAAAGCTAGAGTTATCCTCCTGACCCTTCCTCCTCCCTTGTTTTATTTTATTGAGGACACCTGAAGAAGGCTATGGAGCAGGGGAAGACTCTTATGTGTACCTATCAGCCTTGTTTAATACCTTGTGAAAGAGTTCTTGGCATTGTAATCCAATTAAACATACTTCTTGACTTTGCCTCATGTTAACAAGATGGTATGTGGAAAAACTATGCCTGAAGTAGGCTCACTAATTCAGAGAATGATGGAATGGTTCACAGATTATGTACCAAGAATAGCTGGTTAATTCAGAAACATTAAGAGGGTCACCGACTGCCTGGTTTACAAATTGATGGTGACAATAAAAATTATATTAATATGAAGGCAGCTGTTATCTGCAGTTGTTCTCCTTCTCCACTGAAGCACATGGTGTTGGTTATCATCCTCCCCCCGTGCTTTCTTCAGTGGAGCATTGTGCAACCTCCCCTGTGTATCAGGATATCTTTGCTTCTGTTTACATTGTCCTTTGAAGCTACTGCATGCAGCTTCACAGGGGATTTGCTGTAGTCATATACCACCTGCAGTAGCTGAGTGCAAGGGTTGCACAGAAGTCCCTGCATGCATCAAAAGGAGAATAAACAGCCTCTGTTGCTTAGATCCCTCACAGACTCTTACAAATCTCATTAACTGACTTGTTTACTCTCTGAAAAGGAATCATATGGCACAGCAAACACTTATTCTTCCCCATCCCCCTAGGCTACAACTTTCTGAGTTTGGAAAAGATACTTTTTTGGACAGCAAGACCCAGACTCCTCTCAACTAAGGTTTATACTCATTTATTTGGGACTCAGTCCAATGGTGCTATTTTTGGTTTTACTAAGTGTGCTTAGGATTGCAGGCTCAGTGTATTTATTTTCCCTGGCCCATGTTGTTGGAATGAAGTAGAAAACAGAATATTTTTTCAATGGTATGAATGCCATAAATTCAACCTGTTCCAAAGCCACCTGAGAAGAGATTATGTGTCACCTTTCACTTTTGGACACATAATTGTCAGAAAATGTGCACATTTTCCTAATGGTGATACTTAGGCCAGAACCCAAGGTTAGTTTTCATAATATCACATTTTGGATAGGCCCCCAAATATACTAGCAGAGCAGGATGGGAAATGTGTGACCCTCTAAATGTTGTTGGACTCCAATTCCCACTGAGCCTGGCCAACCTAATCAATGGTGAAGGGCTGTGGGAAGAGTACTATATTTGCCGGTGTATAAGACACATTCCATTTATACACCAGAAAGTACTATTTGCTGGCATATAAGACATACCATCATATAAGACACACCCCATTTTCAAACAGTATTTTTTTGGGGGGAAACTGAGTCTTATATGCCAGCAAATACAGTCATTCATAATCTTCTTATGGACCATAGAATCTGAAGTACTGAAGCACAGCACAGATGGAAACAATTAGAATAAGCATTCCCAGCAGGGAAGCAGAGCTGGTAGCACATAACCATTTCCTAGAAAGGCATGCAGCCAACTTAAGATGCTTTAAGGATTTCAAGCAGCAGCTCACCTTTCAGTCACTGTCTTCCCTCCCCATCAACTGGTGCTGTTCCCACTCTCCACTGTCATCACTTTTCTTCATATATACAGGAAGCATAACTTTGAAAAGTTATTAATTTGGATTTCATCTCCCTAAATCTTCCATGCTGGCTGGGGGATTGTGAGTAGAGTTGACAGGCTGAGGGGAAGAGAGGATTCCCACAGGTGTTGCTTGTTGCCTGGTTGCATGACAAGCAGCACCTGAGGAAATTCCTTCTTCTACACAACCATTAAAGGTACAGGACTTCTCTCCAGTTATCAGTCTGGCAACAATAATCTTGAGAGCAGTAAGTTGAAATGATAACTTCTCCAAACTGACAGAAAGATAGGCCTTTTGTCTCAATCAGGAGAGGTCACTTTCTCAAAGTAAGATGTTGTATTCAGTGATATAACAGCAGGAAATAAAAATTAGAAAGGTCCTTCCAACTCCCATGCTGCTGCTTCTCCCCCTAGAGGGGAACTCTACAGTACTACCTATGCCACCCCACCATAAAATTATTCCCTCTCTCTCACACACACAGCTCTGTACCTTTCCTTCTGTGGAAGGAGGAGGAGGTGGGGAAAAGACTAGTGGTAGTCTAATAGCTCTTGTGTGCTCTCAAGAATAACATGAGAAGTACTTCTCTCTCAGGTCTCTTTCATATTCCATAATTATAGCATAGAATCATAGAGTTGAAGGAGACCACAGAGGACATCCAGTCCAACCCCCTTCTGCCATGCAGGAACCCACATCAAAGCACTCCTGACAGATGGCCATCCAGCCTCCACTTAAAAACCTCCAAAGAAGGAGACTCCACCACACTTCAAGGTAGCATATTCCACTGCAGGACAGCTTTGACCATCAGGAAGTTCTTCCTGAAGTTTAGGTAATACCACTTCAACTCCATGGCTATGTCCTGTGGAATCCTAGTATTTGTAATGTAATGAGGCACGATGGCTACCTCACAGATAATTCTAAGTACCTCACAGTGCTACAACTTCCACGATACTATAGGAAGGACCAATGGTGGTTAAAGTGATACTAAAGTACTATAGCTGTGTGGTGTGAGAGGCCTCAGTGTGTAAGGGCTGATTGAACTTGCACCATCGTGTTCCTCATCCTTTCCTCTTTCTCCTTTCATATCTGAAACAAAGACATGGTGTAGGAGATACTGGGTTATCCAGGAGCTGAATTATACCTGTTGTTGTTCATGGTCATAGCGTGTACCTTCAAGTCATTTCCAACTTCAGAGGGGGTTTGCTTTTGCCTTTTTTTGAAGCCAAGAGAATGTGACTTGCCCAGGGTCACCAACTGGGCTTCCATGGCTGAGCGGGGATTCAAACTCTGGTCTCCAGAGTCACAGTCCAATGTTCAAAGCACTACACCACACTGGCTCTAAACATTAAGTTACCTTATATTAATCCAGACCATTGGTTTATTTACCTGGTTGGTCTTCTGGCAAAAATATTTTTTAGGAAATGAGAATTGTAGTAATCATTGCAATTATTTAGTTGTCCCGTTTTAGTAATTTAGTAAAATTTAGTAATAACTGTTTGTTGTTCTAATGTTTTGTTTTGTTTTGCCGTACCCACTTTGAATGCAATAATTGCAGAAAACAGTTATATAAATAAAATTGACTTGGTTAATCCAGCATTGTCCGCTTCAAGTAGCAGCATCTCTGATCTCAAACTGATTTTTTTTCCTTAGGCTATATTGTCAATATTCAATAGGCTTTTGAGTGGATTGGGTTTATGACTTTATTAATGCAAAGCACATATGCCACAACTGATCAGTGGCCTCTCTCCTCATAGGGCAAGAGCCAGAATACATACAAACTACAACTCTAGCACTACACAGTCAGAGTCCTTGATCTAATTTTAAAAGTCCAGTGTAAAGGACCAATTCAAAGTAATGCCAAGAGCAATCTGTGCTTTTCCTAGCATTCTGGTGGCCAGAATGCAACACAGAGAGAGAGAGACCTTTTCCACACTACACTGTTATAGTGCTATTATTCCACTTTCAACATCCTGTGGAATTCTGGGGTTTGCAGTTTAAGGAGGGGCATTTAGAATTTTCAGCCGGAGAGCTCTTTGGCTTCAGTAAACTACAAACCCCAGAATTCCACAGGATGTTGAAAGTGGAATAACAACACTATAACAGTGTAGTGTGGAAATGGTCAGGGTGTGTAAAAGAGCTCCTCCAGATTGCTCTAAAGTTTAAGTTCTTGTGATATAGCTCCTTGGGGTTTTGCCACTTGTTAATCATCTCTATATCCACTTGTTCCATTCTTTTGTGGGGCTGTTTGTAGCAATATTTTCAATCTGCAAAGGACTCTTCCAAAATTGTTGTTGATGTTGCTGCTGTTATTGTTTTAAATGGTGGTGGTATGGTTTGCTGAGGTTGCCTTGTGGCTTGAACTGCAGATGTTCTCCTCTCTGAATTTAAGATTTGTGTGTGCGTGTGTGTGTGCGCGTGCATTTATATATGTATAAAAACTTACTGAGTAAAAGTGCCATTTCACTGATATAAAAGAAAAGAAGGGAACATATTATTTTGCTGGGTCTCAGAATTAAAAAAAATCCCCTTGAATACAGGAACAAAATGCTGTAGGTGATGTCAGGAATTTCTAGAAATAATCCAGAGCAACAGAAGCTCAGAGAACTACAGCAACAAATACTGCAACCTCTGGAGGGTTTTGTCCTGTCTGAAAGAGCCCAGAGAGAAATACAGAAGAGGCATCAGAAAGAGAGAGAGATGGGGGTATAAGAACGAGTGAAAAGAGTTGTCAGGAAGAGGGAGAGAAGTGACTCACACAAGGAGTAGCAGGGATGTTTGATTTAGAAAAAGGAAGTGCTGCAGAAAAAGAGGTATTGGAGAGAGAAAGGCAAAACGGTGCCCCCCCTTCACTTTTGATTCTGGCTTTAGCCACCACTGAATTTGTTCCCAATTACATCCAGCATATACCTCCCCTCTGCCAACAAACAACCTGCAAAAGTTGAGGACAAGCAGAACTGCCGAACAACAACCCAGGGTAGTAAAATGTCAACCCTTTGAAAAACTTACTGTCTTGTTCTACCAGTCTTGTGGGATAAATCAGTTTGCACATGGAAAAGATTTCATGCTGCAAATACTTCATATTGAAAGGCAAAGATACTTCATCCTACAGGGTCTATTTTAATGGACAAATTTCCCTCTGAACTGTTGATCTGAAAAAGAATTTTATCCACTTCTCATATACCCATAAAAACATTGAAGTTTCTTGCTTTTTTGATCCTGTTTGGAGAAATAAATAGCCCAACTGACAGTTAAGAAATATCTGCTTGTCTTGGGTGCTTCTCCTCAGCAACAATCTCTTTGGTCATGAAAATTAAATAAGCAGGAATTCTAGTCTGCATCTCTGAAGTGAGACAGAAATCTACTGCAAGCCATTGTGATACAGAAAGAAAATCTGTGAAAAATAATCTGGTACCCAGCATCCCATCTGAGTATGACAACTAACTTCCTATCCAGAATTAATCCAGAATAGCCCTTAATCCAGAATTTCTCTGTGCCTTGTAAAATGATGTTATTAGGATACCATTGCACATGACATTTTTAGCTGTAATAAAACTATTTTCAAATGACACTGAAAATAGCATGTGTGAACACAGTCAATTTTTCCCTCCACGTCAGCTGCTTTGACCTGTGTGGTCAGGAAGCTCCTCTCACAATCTCAGGCTATCTTGATTCAATTGTGTCACCATTTCTGAAATCTTGGTTTCTGATTTTAGTCTTGGTGTCTCCTTTCTTCCTGCCCTCCCCTCTATCTGCCTCAATCTCAGTTTATTGCAACGCTCTGTCTAGTCTCAGCAATTTCTGACATTATTTAGTACTGTGTTGCAATTTATTTCTAACACTTTCTGGGATTGCTTTCTCAAAGGTCCTTTGGCAAGATGCTAAAATGGGCAGCTGTTGAAAGAGTTTCCACTCTGTAGTAATCCTGCTCCCAACAGACGATTGCATTTTCTACAGTATACTGTGTTAATCATGGGTTTTTCTCTACTGTGTCTTTTGGGAGACAATTCTACTGTTTAATAGGGTGCACTGGGACAGGACTACTTATTAGGTAACCAGCACAGAGAGCAAGAGTAAACCTTTTCTAAATGTTAGTTTTTATTCATATCCTGAGATGATGATGATGTGGTGGTGGTGGTGGTGGTGATGATGATGATGATGATGATGATGATGATATTATTCTTACCTGCCTTTCCCTGTGGATTGAGGCAAGAAATAACAAAACAACACAACCACATATACATTTCTCCATTCTTCATTTTAAAGTACGTGAACATGTTACCCTGATTTCTAGGGGTCCTGTGAGGGACACATAAATGCGCTCCAAATTACAAAGTTGGGAATTAGCAAAGAGTACAAACTAGCACTACGAGAGGCAGGGCAATGTAGCGAGATCTTTTATCCAATGTTTACGGGGTCAGGCCGAGTCAAGGAGCAAACCGAAGTAAATAATAATTGTTGTTTTTATTGATATACAGTCAAACACATGTATGCAACACACTCACACAGGGATCTATAGAAATAAAGGTTGGAGTTGGATAGAGGGATTTTGAGAGGAAGTTTTGTATGGGAAATACTAAACCTGTCCTGAAGCCCGGGTAGTCTGAAGAAGAAGTTCGTGAAAATTGAGTTTCTCAGCACGTGGAGCTGAGGGGAAGGCTCACCAAATGAAGCAACAGCAAGGTGGGATGGAAGCCAGAAGTGATCCGAAGAGACACTCAAAATCAGGGGGTCTTATGGGGAAAATGTGCCCGTAGGCTAGTCCATTCCCGGGGATAACAATGAATTTTGGGCTGGAGACAAAGCCTCTGAAAGGTCAGTAATTTACATGATTGAGTTAAGACTGAATTATCAACAGAGTAGCCAGTATGCAAACGTGGAGTGCTTGACAATTGAGTATTCAGTTCGTCAAACTGCCTGCTCAGGGCAGGGAGTCCTTTGTAAGTAGCGTGCATACATAATATGGTACTTGCCTTGAGGTCTCCTAAAGTGGCAGTCTGGCTATTTCTGGCCTGTCTGTATTTGTTTGGAATATTTCAGCAATTAGCGGCTGTGCCTGTGTGCGAGCTTGTCCGGGGGCCTCGCAAGCATGTAGAGAGGAATAGGTAAAGTTTATTGATATCAAATGATATCTAGTATCCTCCAAGTCCAGACCAGAAAACTACAGTAACAAACAAACACATCTGTTTCTGGGATCTCTAGTTGTAGTGGCATACAATGGCTATGTATTCACCTCCTATTTTAGCAGAGCAGTGAGCTTTGGAACAGTGAATTTAGATCTCTGATACCATAAAGATTACTACCAATCTACCCAGTTTTTAAAACATCCGATTTCGGCCTGGAATTAGTGGAAGAGATGCTCTGAATAAGTAGACTGGTGGATGTACTCAAGAGTAACAGTGAGTACCTTGCATGGTGTTTTTTTAAAATCAGGGACAATTTCTCCTTATTTTGTTCAGCTTGTTTCCAAACAACAACAAACTCTATCCCACTTACTTAGAGGTACTATCAACCCCAAGGGATTTTTTTTTATCTTTTAAATTCTTCTCCATTGCTTATTAATGATAATCTTTTTTCAAATTTCATTTGAATGAAAGTATAGACAAAAATGTATTGTTGTATAAACCTGATTGCACACAGCTATTTTTTACTAATATTATATATTTTTGTTATGATCTTCATTCATTGCTTCCCAACAATGTGAACAACAGTCGAAGTAATGTGTTTGTAATTGCGCATATAAAAACACATGAACAAAACAATAGGAGGAAGGGGAGAGAAATGTATGTACTTTAGCAGCCAGAAAGAATGGAAAGCAATGTCAGTTAACAATGACAGAGTAGGGTTTTTTTTCTTTTTTAAAAAAAGGACATATGTTTGGAATATGTAGTCCATATATTGGAATACAGGTTAATGCAGGATTAGTCCTATCTAGAGTAGACCCACTGATATCAATTGAATTCATGTTAATTGTGACAAAGTTCCATTCACTATTCAAAGAAAAGCCAGTTTTGAGCTGGATTATCTCTGTATTGTAGTGGTCCTGTTTACACAGGCAGGTGGCATTAATCCACATCTTCCTGCCTGTGTACTGCACGGCATTTTCAGTCTGAGGAGATCCTGAGGCAAAACTAGGACAATTGTCCTGGCCTGATTTCTTCAGAGGGAGGTTTGCCTTTGCCTAGGCTTTTGCTAAGGCTGAGAGAGCGTGTCTTGCCCAAGATTATCCTTCTTTCCCTTGCTTTTTAAACCCTTAAAAAAAAAAAAGGATTCAGAGGATTCAAAAGATACAAGATTCATGAGATTCATGGATTCCCAGAACCTTCCAGGGATTCGGATTCGGAAAATTCTGGATTCGTCTGATCTCTAGATAAGAGTGGCTAAAATGAAAAGGAACAAGAGTTAATATTTGCAAAAGGATTTTTCTTTTATGTTGCCACTAATTATCGTGAAAACTGTAACTTGTATAAAATGGTCATACTAGGGCTAGGATCTGGCAGCCCAGGAAATGTATATAGTACAAAATGTTGGAGAAGGACGCAACTCTCCCCCCCCCGCCACACACAAACACACATGCTATAATATTTCTCTTTAAGAATAAGAAAGGAAATTAAGAATAAGAACAGAGAGGCACTACGGTGAGCAGCATGACTTGGGAATGAGGGCCTTCTAGGTTACGGAATCCTGGAGAACTTAATGCTCTAGTGTTAGGCCATTTCCGCACTAGACTGTTATAGCATTAAGATTCAACATTCAACATCCTATGGAATCCTGGGGTTTGCAGCTTTGGGAGGAGCCAGTGAAATCATAGCGCTATAACAGTCTAGTGCGGAAATGGCTTCTGTCTCAAGTACAGTAGGGGCAATTGAATAAATGCAATTTACATTAGTGTAGATTTACCAAACTTCCATGTTTTGAACGCGTTTATTTTAGTTAGGACTAACAACAGAATCAGAGCCTGTGTGGTATAGTAGTTTGAGTGCTGAACTACAACCCTAGAGACCAGGATTTGATTCCCCACTCAGCCATGGAAACTTAGAGGGTGACCTTGGGTGTATCACACACTCTCAGCCCCCAGAAAACTCCATTATAGGTTCCCCTTAGGCTTTCTATAAGTCAGAAATGACTTGAAGACAAGGCACACAAAACAACAACAACAACAACAACAACAACAACAACAACAACAACAGGATTTAGGTCTTGGAGTCTGGACCTCAGCTCCAGCCCTTGCTGAATCATAGGCCATTTCCACACGGGGTAAAACTCGGCGTCCAGACGATCCGAGACGGAGGTCATTCACACCGCGGGGCGATCTAGTGCGGTTGGAAAAGGTGAGGCTCCACACCTCCAACCGCTCTAATGCAGCCGCAAGGGTGGCGCTGCGAGTTTTTTAAAAACCACCTTCCCAAGTGGTATTTACGAAACTCGCCCGCACTAATCCGCCGCTGCTCCCGGTGTGAATCTGCAGAGACGCATTAGTGCGTCTCTGCAGATCTGCCCGGGGGCGGGCTTCCGGCTGGCACGCTGCCCTGATTGGCGGAGCGCCGGCAGAAGCCGCCAGCCACCATTTTGGGCGCTGCTGAACGCCGCCGAAATTCACGCTCCCCGCAGGGACGGAGCAAAACGCACGCAGGTAATCTCCGCCCCTGTGTGCGCCGCCCCGTTTCGGCTCCCCATGTGTGAAAAGGGCCATAGTCTCTGTGCTCAATAACAACATTTGTAAAAATGGGTGATGTAACCACAATCACAGCAGAATATGTGCCAGCATGTTGACCACTAGTTCAGATTTGCCCCGTTAATCTGTTCTTCTGGTGTGTGCCATGTAGCTTTTTTTAAAAAAAGTTGTACATATGTATATTGTTCATCTATATATTTGTTATTCATGTTGCATTTTTTTAAAAAACAACAACAATAACATTAGATTGGATCACAACTCAGCTATACCTAAAGTAGACAGACTGAAATAAGTAAATTAGCCACCCAGTTAGCCAGTGAATCACTAAGGACCCACCTGGAGATAAAATTCAATTCAATTAAAACTGTCCTGGGGACTGAAGGAGACATATATGTGATGTCACTGTGCACTAGAAGACTGAGGACTTTCACATACAGCTTTTCCAGTTCAAAATTTTCAACTTGTAGAGTTTATTTCCAGGACTAGGAGAAAGTGGGCTAAGCTGTAAGGGTGAATGGGTCAAGACTGACAGCAAATACCCCACAAAGAATGTCAAATGGCCACAACTTTTATTGACATTACAACTATACTGGTTGGCTAAGTTATGAGGCACGGATCTGAGGTGTAACCCAGGTGTTGAATGATGCAAAGTCTTAGAGCCATCACAGCCTCCTGACCCAAAGCAGGAAGCAACTAAAAGAATGGCAACAGAAGAGCCACTTGGGTGTACTGCCACTGTGTGGTTCTGTTGCCACCCAGGGTGAGGCAGGTCAGGCCCCACAAGCTGGATGTTAGCTAGTATGCCTTCCCCACAATGTCCCAAGAGGGATCCCTCCTGTGAGAAAGACTTTTGAATCCCAACTCTTACTGCAAGCTGGATCTTGTCTCATGCTGTGTCACCAAAAGTTGTGATAATATATATCACAGAAAGAAGAAAATGCCAAACAGCAAAGATCAACTTAAAACTATAGGGTGGGTAGGCAGGAAGGTAGCCCAGGCTAGAATGCCTCATCTAGTGGAACTTGTCCTGAATTTATACTTCCCAGGTGATGCAAAGATTCCTGGGAAGAAAAAGCCACATTAGAGGAGGAAGATGGCACCTCTGTTTTTCCCACCCATTGTTGCAGTCCTCAAATGAGCTCCAGGAAAGTCTGGAGCTGGCAGCTTTCTTTGACTTCACCTCTCGAAACCTCCAGATGAGCAGTCCAAAAAGATAAAAATGGCAAAGCCTTGCTTACACTACATGTTTGGTGTGAGCTAGGTGGAGAGATATTTAATACAGAGATATAACATTGAAATGAATTTATTACGTAACAGTGGCCATTTCCGCATGGGGTATTTGAAACGGTGCAGTCTGTCCTCCAGGGAGAACGTCTGCACCTGGGAGCGGACTGGGACCAGACTACTTAATGTAGAAGGGATGCCATGTAGAGGAAGGAGAGGGCTTGTTTTCTGCTGCTCCAGAGACCAGGACAAGAAGCAATGGATTCAAGCTTCAGGAAAGGAGATTCCACCAGAAACTCAGGAAGAACTTCTTGACAGTCAGGGCTGTCTGGCAGTGGAATGTGCTGCCTCAGAGTGTAGTGGAGTCTCCTTCTTTGGAGGTTTTTAAGCAAAGGCTAGATGGCCATCTGTCAGGAGTGCTTTGAGGGTGTTCCTGCATGGCAGGAGGTTGGACTGGATGGCCCGTGTGGTCTCTTCCAATTCTACATTTCTATGATTCTATGATTCTAGATCCTCACTTCAGCCCTCTCCGGAACGACCCCAAGTGGTCATCCAGCATGCTTTTGAAAGACCAGAAAAATCAGGTCTTTCAAAAGCATGGAGTGTGCCACTGCAAGCCTGCTCCCTTGTGCAGATTCACAGGCTCACATCAATGCGAGCCTGAGATCTGCCGGGGGTGGGCTTTAGGCTGGCGAGCTTCAGTGGTTGGTCGAGATCCTTGATCAACTGGAAGCTGCCATTTTCGAAGCCAGAGCAGTGTGGAGTGACGAGCATGCACTGCTCCAGAGCAGCCTGGACCGGACCGGGGAGCCAGAAGATCCAGTAAGTAGTGGCGCGGGGCGATTCCCTCGCCCTGTGCAGAAATGGCCAGTGATTCTCAAAACTGTGGGTGTCCAGGTATTTTGGACTTCAGGAGTCCTGACTGTTAGCCATGCTGGCTCTGACTTCTGGAAGCTGAAGTTCAAAACTTCTAGAGGTACAAAGTTTATATATACGTATGTGTATATGTGCTATATAAGTATAAATGATATATATTATATTTTTATACCGAAATATGTATATCCCATCCTGTAGCACAGGATCTCAGGATGATATACAAGTAAATTAACATAAACAAGTTAAAGAAATTCCTTAGTTTTCTTAAAATATTTTCTGTTTCCACTACAAATCAGAGCAAAGGCACAACAGCCACAGCGTATTAATGGTCAAGCAAGAATGCTGTTGAGATTTCCTAGTTAGGTATTGTCAACACTTCTGGACCTGAATCTATCTGATAATCTCAATTAAAACAGTTTTACTAAATTAATGGGATTTACTCAGATGTTGATTCATCTTTTAATTATTAATTCAGTAGGTTTACTTGAGTTGGTTGTGTACAACAGGGGTGAGAACTGTGCAGCTTTCCAAATGTTGTTGCGCTGCAACTTCCAGCAGCCCTGAAGGATGCTGGGAGATGCAGATCAACCCCATCTGGAGGTAGGGATGGCTGTCCTGTGCTGACAGTCAGCCGCGGCTTCCAGCTGTCTAATGAACCTAACAGGGGCTAGCAAGCAAAGTTTGTCTTAGTCATTTTGCAGTCTGAGTTCTCAGTAGGTTTAGAGAGAGAGAGTCTGAGTTTACAGTAAATCCACAAAGAGAGAGGTTCCAATGGCAAAATCCATATTCCAGGTAAAGGTGAAGGGTTCTCAGAGCACAAGCAAGGAATTCAGGAGTAAACTGGGCTGCTACTACCAACAGGATCACAACAGCTTCCTCCCAGTCTGGCCTCTTGTTATATAGGCTCAGAGTCTTACCCAGCTGTGGGCCTAATTAATGGACCTTTATTATATAAACACTGTCAGAGGCCTAGGCTCTCCCTTGTCCATCTACACTAGCTGCCATAAGTACTGTTCCTCTTATGTCTCTAGGGTGTGGCTGTTGGGAAGGATCCTGTCTGGGTCCTGGGATAGGGGCATGACAGTGGCTGATGGGTCTGCTACTGCATGGGTCAATCCACTCTTGATTTCACCACCACTCTCCCAGCAGCTGCTTCAAACTGAAAGGAGGTTCTCCCTGTGCCAAACCTCTGGTCCAAGATTGGGAGAATGTTCCTTCAACTTGAAGCAGGTGCAAGAAGAGCAGGATTGGTCATCTCCTCAGCAGCTGATCCACTAAATGCCCCTGCCTGTAGGGCTGCAGAATTCCCACTTCTGTACTGATAGGATCCCAGCCTTGTTGAGCTGAGTGCTAATCTAAGGCCACCATTCATTTCTTGCAGCTCAGTGAGGAACTATCAGGGGTTGGACTCTGGACATTATCAGTTTGGTTCAGATTGGAATTGACTCCCCCTATGTAGAAAACGTTAGTTGTCCAATTACTGCTGCCAAACCCTGAAGTCAAATGAAATTACAGCATAGGTTCTTTCGTGGGGGCAGGGAGTAGGCTATAATGACTGATAAACCAACTTTACCTTTGCTGCAAATTGGCCCTCCACATTCACTAGGATTAGGGACACAGGACCCTTGCAAAAGTAAAAAATTTGCAAATAACAAAATTTGTATATCTGGGGGAAGGGGGCTGAGGCACAGGTGGGGAATGTGGGCATCCAGGGTCTAAACCAGGCCAGTAGCCAAACTGCTAAGTGCTTTAGCAATATTGCATTAGTGAACCATTAGAATCAGTTTGTTTAGTGTTAATATTCCTCTTTCCTTGGCACAACCTCTGCTGAATTTGTGATCCTAGAAATAATAGCTGTGTTTTTACTTGGCAGCAGCCAACTTTGCTGCTTCCAAGACAGCAGGAACAGAAATGTAAGTAGAGATACATTTCTTTTTGGAAATTACTAAGTGAATTTCAGCTGGCCTAAGGAGTGGAAATGAAACATCTTTGGCTATACCAGGAGTTCTGAGGAAATACTTTAGAATGAGGAAAATGTCATCTGGGATTGCAAACTAGAATCTGTTTGTACAGGAGCAAAACTTGGGACTTTCAGAGATTTTTTTCCCATCTGGAAATCCAGTCTTTTTGACCTTTTAGCAGTCTTTGACAGTCAGTAAGCCTGTGGAATGGGATAATCTTGTAAACACTGAGCTAAGTTCAACTATTAGTCTTAACTCAATTCAGTGCACTGAATCCATGGGACTTACCTTTCAGCTGTTTATTCAACAATTGGTTTAAACAAGCTGGGGTTTATTTAGCCCATTGTTTACTTGAACTTTCAAAGATTAATTCCAGTGATTGGAGCTAATTAAAATGAAGTTATCAGTTAAGTTAAAAATGTCAAACAAAAAGAACCAGCTTAATTAAATTTGTTTCGTTTGGCATGATTGAATTACTTAAGTTGGACTTTCAGTATTTTGATTGCAGAATAAATGTAGTAAGTAAGTTATTAATTAAATGAGAGCAAGAAATTTTAACTTTCTCTGCTGGTTGTAATGGCAAAAACACCTCTGAGTACTCCTTGCCTAAGAAAATTGTATGGAATTGCTGTAAACTGACAGGTAACTTGAAGCACCCCCCCCCCACACACAAAATAATGGAAGTGATTATAGGAACTTTTCATTATTTTTGTTCAGGATCATGGTGTGATAATTTAGTTAATCTCAAAGCTAAAAGGCTTTAAACCAAAAAGTAGTAAAGGCAGCTTAGAATAGTTATATGTGATCTTCTTTGTATCCAGGTTGTCTTCCCATGTTCTGCCCTGGGCATCACAAAGAGATGCCTCATCTGTCACAGGATGTGAATAGTGAACCTCTTAACTGTAAGATTTTTGCTGCAATCCCTGTGGAATCTGTAAGGTGAGGAGTAAAGATATGAGTGTGCCCATTTCTGCACTAGACTGTTATAGTGCTATTATTCCACTTTTAACATCCTATGGAATCCTGGGGTTTGCCCCTCCCTAAACTGCAAACCCCAGGATTCCAGAGGATGTTGAAAGTGGAATAATAGCACATCAGTCTTGTGCAGAAATGGCCCTGTCTCCAGGGTTGTAGTCCAGTGCTCAAACCACTGCTCCATGCTTCCTCTCTGAGATAAACATTTTAGTTTTTTTTTTAAAAAATCTTTCTGATGATTAACCATACACATTCAACTCTTTCACTTGATTTTCCGCACTTTGGTTTATTTGGATGCTGATTGCTGCAATCATCATATATTTTCAGTTGCAATAGATTGTCATGTCTATACACAGTGGGCCTGCTGTATCCACGAGTTCTCGATCTGTGAATTTAACTTACTGCAAATTCAAATGTACATAATATTGTACATTTGAATCCATGGCAGGGAGCACACTAACCACCTGCTTCTGTTTTCAAGGCAGTGGAGTTCCTTCACATACCAGAAGCAGATAACTGATGCCACTTTTAATAGGGGCTTACTGTATAAGCCTCACCTTCCAAGGCTTCGCATTATATCTCTGCAAGCCTCCTGAAGCTTGCAGAGACACTGAAAACCCGAGGCAAGGCTTATACAGTAAAAGTTCCTAATAAAAATGGTGCAAGGCAGCAGCAGCAAGTCCCAGTGGCAGGCACTCTGCATTCTCCAGGCTCCCTAACCTCTAAGGACAGTCATGTAGGAATGGGAGGAGCACTTCATCCCAGGCAGCAAAGTTTTTTTTAAAGTAGTCTTTATTAATATAATGTATATTAGAAAAGAAATACAAATACAATATAAAATACACCTATATAACATAAAACACACCAACACAATTATAACATCTAACATTTACAAGTAAAGTCTCTCATAACTAAAGAAAAGGAAAAAAAGATAAAGATAAGAAAAAGAAGGTGAAATGAACATTAAAGGAAGAAAGAAAAGGATTAAAAAAAAAAAAAAACCCTACCCTTATTCCCCAAGTGCCCAGAAAAACAATTAAGATACTTCCTGAATCCTTCATATATTGGTTCTATTTCTGCATTCTAATCTTAAACTTCTATCACAATTTAAATAGTAGTAACCATTCTCCCTATTACCTTAAATCAATCTTATCTTTTACATATCAAAACCGATGACCATTAAGACCCCCTCCTTATTCCTTGTATGGTCTATGAAAGGCCTCCATCTTTTTAAATATGATTCCATAGAATTTTCTTTCAATAAAACTATAAGTTTACCCATTTCTGCAAAATCCATTAGTTTATTCAACCAGTCACTCAGTTTTGGAATTTCATTATTTTTCCAATATCTTGCATATATAATCCTTGCTGCCGTTACCAAATATCTAATCAAATTCTTATATTTCCATTCCATATCATCCATCCTATCTATCATGTTTAAAAGAAAAAATTCTGGTCAGAATACTATATTAATATTTAAAATCCTTTGCATATACTTGCAAATATTTAGCCAAATTTTTTTTTTGCTTTCTGACACTACCAGGTGGTGAAGTTTTTGGTGGTGAAGCTCATAGCCATGCCCCCACATGCCCCGGCCATGCCCCCATGCACTGTGGCCATGCCCACACACACCATACCCCGCCCCTTCATGCCCCCCCTCCACACACTCCAAGCTTTGCCACTGTCTAGGGAACTTGACTGTCACGTTCCCTGGAGACAGGGAGACAGGGAAGCCCAAAGGATATGAGTGCATTGGCAGCCAGGGCTTACTGCCATGACTGCTTCCCTAAGCCCATATTAAAAATAGCTTAGGGAAGCAGCAGTAGCAGCAGTAAGCACCTTAATAAGCAGTAAATTCTATTGAACGCAATGAGACTTACTTCCAAGAAGACACTCATAGGGCAGTACGTACTGTGAAATGTATTAACCCAATATATAAATGAAAAGTTAAACCCTTTGCTGATGCCTTTTGAGAAAAAGTTTTAATGAGTGCTTTTGATACAGACTCTGTATTATACAAGGGATTTCAAAAATGAGTGCACATGACATTTCTAAATATTAAGTAATAATGTGTTTGTAAGAAATGTATATGAAACACAGTTATGTAATTATTTATTTATTTCCTGAAGAGATGCTATAATTTCAGTTTACCACCAGAGGGGGTTCCAAGACAAGTTATTGGTGAATCAATTTCAAGACACAAACTATGTAAAGAGTAAGCAAAGGCAAGGGAATTTTACCCAAACCAGTTCCACCCTACATGGTTATAGTGCTATTATTCCACTTTCAACATCCTGGCAGAATTCTGGGGTTTGTAGTTTACTGAGGCCAAAGAACTCTCTGGCTGAGAATTCTAAATGCCCCTCCCTAAACATCCATGGGATGTTGAAAGTGGGATAATAGCACTATAACAATGTAGTGCAGATGGCTGCTTGCCTTCCTGAGATTTACACAGTGGTGTCACAGTATGACTATCAGACCAGGACTTCTGAGACGGTGATTTCATTCCCTGGTAAGGCATAAAAAATCATTGGGTGATCTTAGGATGGTTAGTCTTTCCCTTTTAGCCTGAGCTACTTAGCAGGATGTTGTGTAGATAAAAAGAGGGGAGAGGAGCGCCAGATACACAATGTTGAATTTATTGGAGGAAAAGTAACACATCAATGTTATCTAATCATCATCATCTAACTAATTCAAAGGCCATATAGTCCTCTCTTGGAAGTCCACATGCAACATACTTACAATAAAAGTGTATCAACTTATTGACCAGAATTCTGGGGAAAAGCCCAAGTGCACATTCATGAAATGAATTGTAATACTCACCGAGCATCCCAAAGCTTTGAAATTTTTCAGCATGTTTTCAACAATGAGTTCATAATCAGGGCCCTTATTATTCCCATGGAACTTCTTAACTACACTTTTGAAGGAACTCCAAGTCTCTTTTTCTACTTCAGCCATCATAGCCAAGAAGTTTTCATCTGATAGCAGTGTTCTAATGCCTAGGACAACAAAAATACCTTCTGTAAATTTTGGTTCGTATAAGTTAGGGAAACTGTTGCAGAGGTACTTACTGCGTTCTCCACTTTTTGTTTTGCCTTAACAAACTGTTTTATAAGTCCCAGTTTTATATGAAGAGGTGGCAGAAATAGCCTGGCAGGCTAAGGACAGCTTTTAGCCCAATTTTGCAGCACTACAAACCCTCTCCTTATGCCTCCCACATGCCCAAGGAAGGAGATGGGCAAGAGAGAGGAAGTATAGGGCCACCATGCCAACTCTCCTCCTTTCCCTTGCCTGGGTTGTACACTGGGTGTCCGTTTTCCCCACCATACTTCAATCCTCTTCCCACATACATATGCATTTTGATATTTGTGATTTTTCCACTTTTGCAAGGTTCCTCTGTTATCACAGTTATGATATGTCTGGTGAGAGCACTAGATATCCTTTTGATATCAAATAATTTGGCCTTTGTTTGACCTTTCTTTGCCACCCTACTCCACGTGTTTGCAGAGGTCCACCGAACAAGCACGTATTGGGTGCGACCGTTAATGGTTGTACATTCCAAACCTCATTCAGGCAGGCAGCTTAAGCCTCTCCGATGCTTTAGGGAAAAACCTTCTTGCAAACTGGCTTTGCTCAGCGCGAATCTTTGCAAAGACGCACGGACACGAGCAGAGCCATTCCTTTATATTGAGCCATTTACATACTGGGCATACTATTGTCATCTAGCGCTAAGCCCATCATGCAAAACTTGACCTTTTCCAACTCCTTTGTCCAGGTCCAAATTTCCTTTGTTCTCGCCGAGCATGGCATAGCCTGTAGGTAAAATCCACCCTATAAAAAGTCCCCATTTTCAGGACTTCCTTGGAATACTTTGGACTTCCATCCCACTTTGCTGTCGGTTTTGTCCAGTGAACTCCCCTCAGCGAACCGCGCTGAGTTTTCTCCCCTGCAACCTCCTCTTCTCTAGGACTATGAGACCAGATGTCGTATTACCCATTCCCCAAAGCTTTCCATTTCTATTTCTCAGTTAGTTAGTGTATGTCTTGTCTTTCGTGTTGCTTGTCTTCAATAAAATATTGTTACTTTAAAACCTTGTCTAGCCGCTCTCTGACCCGACGCTGTATACATAGGGTTAAAGATCCTAGCTAAAGTTACCCTGCCTCTTGTTAGCTTAAGAGAGTGCTCAAGCTTAATTTCCCCCATCTTGTGTTTTTATTTGCTTATTTGGGCACCCCTCCCAGGACCCCCAACATACAGGGTAACACCTCTGCCCCTCAATGTGGAAGGCTGACTGTACCTTGTTGAGAATCATGATGACTTTACACAATTTTTGACTGAATGGCATCTGATAGTTAACATTTGTTTAACTGTAAATGAATAACAGTTAAATGACATCTAGTTAAAATTTGGGCTGTTATATGATGAAATTGCCATCTATTTAACTGCCAGCTAGTTACAATGGGCTGTTATATGATGAAGCTGAAGTGTAACTAAGGGAAATCTGACACAGTTCTACAGTTCAAAGGGATAGCCATGCTAGTCTGTTTGATCACAAAGAGACATAAAGGAATCCAGTAGTACCTTTGACTTTCTTGGAAGAAGAACTTTCTAGCAGAAATTTGTGTGGACTCCAGATTATGGCCCCTTTCGCACCTTACCTTGTTCACAGTGCCATCACACGGGGATTGCGTGAAAAGCCTCTTGCAGGAGGGAATCACGTCTCCTGTGCTTCCTTCTGCACCAGCTCTATGCTGGATGGAAGGAAGCATGATAGCTCTGCCCCTTCCTTCTGCAGCGTGGCCAAGTACTTTCCCAGGCTGCACTGGGGGAGGAAGCGCAGCCATTGCGCCGCCTGAGGTTCCACATGCCAGATAAGTGTGGGAGGAATGCAGGAGGAATGCACAATCACAGGTCAAAGAGCCAAAAATGATATAATCCATGATTGCTGGGAAATGGCCATGGGAGCGACTCAGGATCATGAGGACGTCATGCAGAACCATCCTCACAATTCCGCATCACTCCCGTGGCCATTTTGCATTCAAAGTCACGTGTGAAAAGGACCTATGTTAGAAATTTCTTCCCAATTAGTCTCAAGGATGCTATTCACCAGAGCTTTCCAAACTTTTCATGTTGGTGACACACTTTTTAGACATGCATCATTTTGTGACACAGTAATTCAGTAAGTAATTCAGTAAGTGGCGGCAGCCCCTCCACCCAAGCCTAGCTCACCACCGCTGCCACCCTCGCCATGGTCTTCCTTGGCTAGGGTAGCGACTGGAGAGGCAGTCCCTTCATCGAGGCCTGCCCCACCTCTGCCATCCTCGCTGGCGTCTTTCTTGACCCGGAGCGGTGGTGGTGGTGGCGGCGGCGGCAGCAGCAGAGACAGCCCCTGTACCAGGGCCTGGCCCACTGCCGCCTTTGCCAGAGTCTTCCTTAGCCCAGGGCGGTGGTGGCAGTAGAGGCAGCTCTCTCACCTGGGACAGGCCTGCTGTGGCAGTGGGAAAGGCAGTCCCCTCACCTGTTACATTTGCGTGACACACCTACACACTGCAGCTGACACACTAATGTGTCATGACACAGTTTGGAAAGGTCTGTGCTACTGGATTCCTTTATGTCTTTTTACAGTGGTGCAATACTTAAATGTCCCATCATCTTCCTTCCCTCTTTCCTTCCTTCCTTCTCAGAATAGCTTGGCCTGAGCTGCTACATGAGTTGTTCAGAACTGGCCTCCTTAAACCACAGTTTGGAAAAATTGATTTTGTGGATTACAGCTTCTAAAAATCTTCCGATCTACATGGCCAATGGAAATGCTGGATTTGGGGAATTGTAGTAAGAGAACCAGTATCGTGTAGTGGTTTGAGTTCTAGACATGGCACTGGGAGACCAGGTTTGAATCTCTGCTTGGCCATGGTAATCCCCTTGGTGACCTTTGGCAAGTCACACTCTCTCAGCCTCAGGGAAGGCAAAGACAAACCCTCTCCAAACAAATTCTGCCAAGAAAATCCTATGATAGGTTTGCCTTATAGTTACACAGGTCAAAAATGACTTGACAGCACACAACAAGAAAGTGTGTGTGTGTGTGTGTTGGGGGAGATTTTCCAAGCTTTCTTGAAAATACAGTACACATGGGATTGTGTTTTTCCAACTTTTCCTTTCTCTTTTTGCACTTTAGGCTTTGACCGCATGGTGGCATCATAATAAACACAGAAATGGTCTTTTCTTGTAAGCAGGCAGAAGGGCACACTGGGAGGGATGGACAATTGTTTTATTTTATTTAAATTGTTTTATTTTGAAATTTATCCTTGTGTCTGTTATGGTCCACTGCATCCATTGCAGTCAAGGGCATGGGCAAAAACACTCTCAAGTGCAATTTAGAAAAAAGCATGTGACGAATGGCATTTCACATTTTGTTCCAAATCCTTGATCTGTAACATTAAACAGCAGGATAGAGGTGAGAGTGGGAAGAGAGAAACTCTCATTGATTTGGAGGGAAAAACAAAAAGAAAAAACCCTGTGAAACTTGTTATGTAAGACCTGTTTGTAATTCCACTAGTACTTTGGGGATTGCAACAACATTTTGCAGTATACCATCACTTCCAGAGAGCTGTACCAGCCATGCTATTATCCAGAGGGGCTTTCCAAACTATGCAAATATAGCATGACGATTCCATCTTAACTGCTCTGCCTGAGAATTCTAAATACCTCTCCCTGATATAAAAGGGCTCCTGGTATCTGTGACATGGACATGCTTAGAATGGATCTGCTTCTTTAGTTGCTTTTACACTACACAATAACAGCACTTTAATTACACTTTAACTGCTATGGTTTTGTCCTAAGGAATCCTGAGATTTGCAGTTTATGGAATGGCATTTAGAATTCTCAGCCAGAATGCTCCAGTGCCTCACCAAATTCACCAGGATTTCACAAGATGCAGCCGTGGCAGTTAGAATACAGCACTATAACTGTGTAATGGGAAAGGGGCCCCCCTCTCTCTCTCTTTCCTCCCGTCTCCTTTTCTTTCTCTCTCTCAGACTAACTGCCACTGTCTGTTCCAACTGCAACTGTCAGTGAGACTGTGCTCTTCCCTCTTCTCCGATTCTACCATGGAAGAGAGATCTTCCACTTGACAGATAGCTCCTCAGGTCCAGCTGCTAATCCTGTCTGATCATTTTGTTACCTCTCTCTTGTTTCTCAGTTGCCTTGTTGACTACACAGTCACTGGCACTCACCAGTTATGTTTGCTCTTAGAGGAGTGATTGTCAGAGAAGAAATTATGCAACATATGGTTTATATAAATGAAAATGCATTAAACATTTTCTATGTTTAAAGTATGCCTCTCTGCATTTAGTTTTCAAATCCCAAATATTCAGCACACATATGACAGTAAGTCTAATGGATTATGTAGAACACATTTCAAAGACAGTCTTACTAGAACTGCCATATTAACTTGACAACTTCTATCATTCCACTTCTAAACCAGGCTACAGTTTTATAACCAGGCCTGGCTGCTCTATATTTTTCCTTCTAAATCTCCAGAGGGGCCCACATGAAGCAAAAGAAATTATCAACAAACATAATTTATCTCATCTCCACTTTGGATTTGGTGATCTTAACTTAGAACCAAGAGTGGAGGAGTAACATTTATGCATCAGTTGGACAGTCACATACTTCAGTACCGGAACTTACTAGGATAGCTGTATCTCAACATCTCTTTCAACATTAGAGAGACAATAGTAATGTGACCATAAATAGGTTCAGCATAATGGCCCAGTTCTGGGGATATGTCACTGTAACAGAGATATCTCAGTGAACAAAGCTTCTAACAAAGAAGATGCTCTTTACAAAGTCTTTTCACAGGAGCCTAGCTGAGCTCCACTCCTGTTTTTCATATGCTTTTAAGATATTTTAAGGTATGTCTCTCTTTTGCTCCAAAGAAATAAAAGAAACATATAGAGTTCTGGTGAAATTTCTGTTTCCCAATAACCCTGTGGAGAAAGGCTTCATTTAGTTAAGAGAGAACAACCAGAATTATAATAAAATGGGGATTTGACCTCAAAGTTCCTCTATCCTAGTGCCATACTCCCCACCCACTCCTTCCTCAAGCAATCTTCCCCTTTTCCCCACCCATAGCCCTTGTCTCTGCTCTTGTTCCTTGCTGTTTGTTCCCATATCGTGGCTGCCTTGTCAGCAGGCATGTGCACGCACCACATGTACCCTGGCACAGCATCATTAGGCAACAAGACAATCCAGGCTGGGACATTGGATACACTTGTGAGTGCCAAGAGCAGAAGACCAGGGCAGGCCTTTATCCAGTTTTCAGTGTGTTGATTGAGCAACACAAATTTACATAATTCAGAGCCACACGTTGGATTTCCCCCACTGTTGGAGAAACATTTTTTTAAAATAATTATAACAACAACAACAACAACAACAACAACAACATCTTTCTTGTGCCTAGGCATCCCATTTTGGTCTGAAGTCTGGGAAACAAGGGCAAGGCTTTGGTTTTCTTTTTATATGTTGATTCCAACAAGATGAAGGGAAAAGAAGTAGCAATTATCATGCCACAGTTAGTAATTTGGCCTGTTGGCTTTGCCAGGCCAGTAGATCATATCATTCAGATTCCCAGGCAGCTTGCTTCTCTAATTAGCTCGTGCACCAATTGCATAAACCACCAGAGGTCGCTCCTGGTTGCTGTTATAAGTCTGCAGTCATAAAAGCTGGAATTTACAAGTGACTTCATGTCTGATCTGCAGCAGGTAACCCACCTAGCAACAGCGATGCAATCCTTTAAGCTCAGGGGCTCTTCACTAGCAAAGCCAGATGGCTGAATAAAACAAAAAACAAAAAACGTCAGGAAGACCAGCCAAGGACAAAGATTCTATCAAATTTTCCCCTTTTGGCCATCACATTTTGCTGCATCCCTGTTGTTTCACCTTCTACACCAGCGATGGGGGTGGGGCAGGGTCTTGCTTTCCATTTTTCTCTCTCTAGACATCCAAAGAAAGGAGTGGTTTTGATAAAAGAAAAGCAACCTGCTCTTTGTTTTCATCAAAAAAAGAGAATGTCTTATGCTAAGCTGCCAATGGCAATTGCTTTAGAGGGTGCAGGAGACATGCATCTCCCTTCGTATGTGACATTTTTACCAATTGTTTGCATTTTACACTCAAAGGGAAATCTTTTTTTAAAAAAAATTGAAAATTGCTGGGGAAGGGGTTTGGAGAGGCAGTGAAGTTTTATAACAATATCTTGTTGTCACTCTGTTACATCTCTGTCCAAATAAAGGCGAGAAGCGAGGGTTCATCTAGGAGTGGCCAGCCTGGGTTTGTCCTTGAATGACCTTGGCATGATTAACACAGGACAGGGATGCTTTTCTGCTCCTTTCTGTAACTCAAATAACAAATGACACAGATCTGTCTCATTAATTTGGGCCTCTTCAAACCTAGCAACGTGTCCACCACATGGGCTATTCATTAGAAAGCCATATGGAGAAAAAAATAAGGGAGCAGAGCAAGGGTATCCTCTCTCTCCCTGCACCTGAGACATTAATCCTAGAGATTTATCCTTTGGTGTTGCAGCTGTTGCCCTTCCTGGGGGCTGTGAAGGGCACCTACATAAACAGGCTTTTTGTTTGTGGAGGGCAGTGTGGAAGCTGGGGGGTTCCCATGTCAGGGGTGCAACAAATCCACTCTGGGTTTTTATTTCAGACTTTTCAGGGAACTATCGAAAGTGCGGATTCTATTAGGATCAAAAATTTTGGACCACTTCTTTAAAGTCTGGAAACCCCCCCAGAATCGATTCACCCTCACCCCAAGATGGCAGGGACTGGCCACCCTGTAATGGAAATTGTATCAGCAAAACAGGTTTCACAGCATGACCTGTTTAACATTCTCATTGGTCACTTCAGTACCGGCAGTTGTAGAAAGTGCACTGAGGATGCAGCATTTTATAAGCACCTTTGGAACAGTTCTCTTTGGAGAGGGTGACTTAGAGCATCCTTTCCTTTCAGGGTAAGATTATCCATGGTTCAACTAGAAGAATTGCTCTAGGCCCCTTACTAGCTCAGTGCTGAAGAAAAAAGGTGCTGCTTGCTGCTTCTTTTTCTTCTTTTCCAGCCACTTCCTCAAACTCCCAGTACTTTTGTTTTCACCAACATTTTATGTGTTACTTGAATAACTGAGTAAAACTTCATGGGATGAGGTTGTTGCAACATAAAAGTTGCAGGGCTGAAAATGGGTTCACACATGAAGATTACTGTGCTGTTCTCTATTGTGTTTTGTATTTTAATTACTACTTTAACAATACCACCATTCTTAGAATAGCTCCCACAAGCACACAAAAGGGAATGGAATTGTTCCAGGGTCTCCAAATGCCTGACACCTGCATTACTTCTTTTACATATTAGATATCTAAGAATATGCAGATCAGACTGAAGTTCTGTTTAGTCCATCATTTTGTTTTCACAGTGGTCAGCTAGACATCAATGGGAACCATCTAAGCAAGGGGGCCCCCTCTTCATGTTTCCCAAGAACTGATACTCAGAAGAATATTGCCTTTGGCAGTGGAGGTCATACAGAGGTATCCTATTAGTCTCACTAGCCTTCAGGAATCAGTCTAATCTCCTTTAAAAGTTGCCCAGGCAGTAGCCAGTGCTGTATCTTGCAGTAAACTTGCTGATGTACCCACAGTGTGAAGATCTACTTTTCTCTTTTCAATTGAAAAGAACTACTGTATTTCATACACACACATATCTGTGCAATGGAGCAAACAAGGAAGAGTGAGATTGACCGCTTTCTACAGAACAGTCAACATCATCACTCACGTACAATGGGTTTAATCAATCATGTCTCCCCGCTGATGGAAGGCTCTGGCCCAGTGAATACTTTGGTGAAGAGAAAGGGGAAGGAGGTGATTTTCCCCTCTCCCTTTCTTCTCAGCACATAGGAAGCAGCCTTACATTGAATCAGGCCCAATTTAGCCTAGTATTGTCATTTCCGACTTGCAGAAGTTTAATGGACATGCATAGTCACATGTGCTACCGTTCAGTATTTATCTTTATGCCCATACATTCAAGATCAGAAATTACTACAGCTGCAATGCAAAGGCAGGCCTTCCAGGTGGTTTGGACTTCAAAACCCCAACCAGCCTGGCCAAAGGTAAAGAATTATGTGAGCTGTAGTCCCAAATGCTGTTTGTTGCTGGGTCTTCAAGGCACATTTAATATGCTTTGTCTGCCTTAGTGTGACTGTAAGGCGCACCTACGGTGGGGTTTGCTTGAAAAGATCTGTTGAGAGGGGTTTGCCATTGCTTCCCTCTGAGGCGGAGAGAGTGTGACTTGCCTGTGGGTTTCCATGGGCATGTGGGGATCGGAACCCTGGTCTCCCAGAGGCCTTGTGCAACACTCTAACCAGTACACTACGGCCATTTCCGCACGAGACTGTTGTAGCGCTATGATTCCACTTCCAACATCCTATGGAATCCTGGGGTTTGCAGTTTAGAGAGGGACATTTAGAATTCTTAGCCAGAGAGCTCTTTGGCTTCAGTAAACTACAAAGCCCAGAATTCCACAGGATGTTGAACGTGGAATAAAGGCACTACAACAGGTTAGTGCAGAAATGACCAAACAGTCGCTGTCTGTTCCCTATCCAGTAGAGGCATCTTTATTTGCTAGCTTGGATGAAACAAACAAACAAACAAAAAACATGTATCCGCAAAACCGCGGTATGTGCTCCCATTAGGCTGCAAGATAAAAGCAAAAGCGCGCCGTCTCAGAGGATTCCCAAAATGCAAACTCAGGGAGGGAGGGAGGGTTACTCAAAGCCAAGCGCACGCTGCAGATGGGACTGGAATCCGGTCGGACGGGGCGTCTGTTCTCTGTCCTGGCGCTCCTCTTCACGCCCTTCTCCCCGGCGCGCAAGCAACAGCTTGACCAGGGCCATTTCCGCACTAGCCTGTGATCGCGTGATGATTCCGCTTTCAACCTCCTCTGGAATCCTGGGCTTTGCAGTTTCGGGAGGGGCCGGCCGGCCGGCCCCTCCCGAAACTGCAAAGCCCAGGATTCCAGAGGAGGTTGAAAGCGGAATCATCACGCGATCACAGGCTAGTGCGGAAGAGATCCACCTATGCAGCCAGCTGGACCGTCCCTAGAATTTAGGTTCGCTAAAGGCGGAGGGACGGGATCGGCCTAGAACGCCCTGTATTGTGACGTAGAAGATTCGGAGGCGGGGCTTCTGCCCGCCGTTCATAAAAGCGCCCGCGCAGGCGGTCCTCGGGCAGAGCGAGTGGCTGGAAGGAGGCTGTCGGGGTGGGAAGGTTTGGGCGCCGGGAAGGAGACGCTTCGGCCGACGAGGCGGGGATGGATTTATTAAGGACTATCGCTTACCAGCCGGGCAGCAGCAGCAGCAGCGGCGCGAGCAGCAGCAGCAGCAGCAGCAACAGCAGCAGCAAGATGAGCGAGCCGGCGCTGGGCAAAGCCTGCAGCGGCGAGTCGCGGAGGAAGAAGGCGGCCGCCGCCTCCGCCGCCGCGGTGGAGTCTTCGGAGCAGCATCACCATCACCCGCACGCCACGACCGAGATCTCTCGGATTATTACCGACCCCACCACGGGAAGGCGGTACTGCCGCGGGAAAGTGCTGGGCAAGGTAAATCCCCCGGAGAGACGCCGGTAGCCGCTGATTTGGAGCGACCGGGACCGGTGCCTGAAAAATGGGGATGCTGGTGCCGGGAGGGTGGGGGAAGGGGACGCGCCCGACAGCCGGAGGGATGGTCGTTCATTGTTCTTCTAACCCGACTTGCCGCCCCAGATCTGCCTCCCTGCTTCGTTGCCATTCCTTTGGGCATCCCTTGCCCACAGGCCATTTCCGCACTAGCCAGTTATACCGCTATTATTCCCTAAACTGCAAATCCCAGGATTCCATAGGATGTTGGAGGTGGAACATTAGCACTATAACTGGCTAGTGCAGAAATGGCCATGCTCACTCTTTCCCTTTCTCTCCCCCTCTCTTTCCACCCTCCCTTTTAAGCCTCTGGATCTAATCACATTCCCAGTTCTTCCCACTGCCTTTTTCCTTTTTTTATCTCAGGAGCGCCTCCTTTTCTCTTGATTTCCCTGGTCTACATAAGAAAAAAAAGAAAAAGAAAAACTCATTAAGATAATTATATGGCTGGATCGCATGTTCACACCCTGGGTGGATATTCATGTCCAGTGTGCTTGAAAGTTGGCTTGCATTTTGCCATCTGCAGTTTCTGTAGACTGGTAACATGCCTCACAGCTGCTCCCACCCACTCCCCCTGTATTGGTCTATAATTTTCATTGCCTGGGGAGTCCTTGAGGCAGTTCTTGGAGTAGGCGGTTGCTTGTGAGGTCGGCTCAGGCGTACCTCAGCAAGCCAGTTGGCTAAGAAGGTGGCTTCACCAAAAGATGGGGAGACTCCTGTGGAGCCAGCAGCTTCCCTTTAGAGCATGGAAAAGCTTGTATGCCGTGATAGAGGATGGATAGGACAGGGAAAGACTCTTTTGTGCCCTAGGCAAGGCTAACTACCTACCCTCTCTGCAAAAAAAAAAACACTACTAGCTTCAATTTTCAATACTAAATGTCATGTAGAAAAAAAAATGAAAATCACAAAATTTGAAACTGCTAAATTTATTGGAAATTACAAGAGTAACAATATTTGAATTTATAGTTAATTATATTCCATAACCTTGCTGTATTTTTCTTCAAATAAATAGATATATACATTGTCATTAAAAATGGTAAAAAAAAGAGCATTTTTTTTACAAGGGTTAAAAAGCCTGAATCTATATACAACTGTACCCACCAAAGGTCACTACTGCCCCCCTCTGAAGGTCTGCAGCCTAGGCAAGGTCTGATGATAGCACCAGCCCTGAAAACAGCTATGTTGTGTGCATCTCTCTTTCTTGCTGCATGCACATGCAGCAGAAAGCTGTTGCCTGCTGCACTTGTCCTGCTGTGTGCTGGGTGAGGGAGACAAATGTGTCACAAAAGGAGTAGGATCAGTGTAGGAAAACTGCCTGCTTCATCGGCAATAACCGACAAGGGAAAGGTGGATGGATGCCCTGCTACAGGCATTTAGCAGCTTCTGTTTAGGCTTTGTTTTAATTGCAGGAGATGAGGCTTTAATGATTTTCCCACAGAGTCCAAGAATCTCCCTGTGTTATAGACTGAAAAAAAGGGCATGACTGAGATGTGGTGTTTAAATTCTTGAGCCAAAACCATTCTGGTTTCTCACAAAATGGCTTGGGCTCCTTTTTAGTGTTCTCTGCTTTCAGGTACAGCCTTGGTTTATTGTGATTTTGCTGCTGACCTGTTCTCCAAAGCAGGGCAGGGGTGGGGAATGGGGAGAAAAGATCTTTCCTGTGCTGTCACATCTAATATTCTTTGTCTGCCTTGTCTCTTTAGGGTGGCTTTGCAAAGTGTTACGAGATGACTGATCTGACAACAAATAAAGTCTATGCGGCAAAGATCATTCCTCACAGCCGAGTCGCTAAACCTCATCAAAGGGAAAAGGTGTGTGTATGTGTATTTTGGCTCTGATGACACGACTTTTAGGAATCTCTTTATGTGCCTTGGTGGCCCTTCCCTCTTCCTCCTCCAGTGGCTTACTCACGTGTAAATTCTGTCTTCTCCTTGCAACCTGCAGGTCTCAGTGCTAATAATGCTTCTCTGTTCTTCTCCTCTCCCATTTCCTCCAGATTGATAAAGAGATCGAGTTGCACAGGATGCTCAATCACCGGCACATTGTGCAGTTCTACCACTACTTTGAGGACAAAGAGAACATTTACATTCTCCTTGAGTACTGCAGCCGAAGGGTGAGCATCAGTTGGGAGAAATCCAGTATTCACTTTCACGGCACCGGCAGCTAATGTAAAATGTTTAATATGTAAAAGGTATCTTCCATAGCTTCTCTAGGCAGTCCTTCTTTGCATTGACTCTAGCTTTTTACATATACTAAATCTCAAGTGGGTGCTCAGATGGGTGACCTTCTTGTTGTTGTTTCCCTTCTCCTCATCAGTCTATGGCTCACATTTTGAAAGCAAGGAAGGTTTTGACAGCACCGGAAGTGCGATACTACCTCAGGCAGATTGTGTCGGGACTAAAGTATCTTCATGAGCAAGAGATCTTGCACCGAGATCTGAAGCTAGGTAAGGTGATGTCCTTTCCCCACCCCCTTTCCTGAAAGAGCTATGCTTTTCTCATAGGCCTTGTTGCTGTTAAAATTGCAGTCAGGAGGATTAATTGATAGATTAGCTTATTCTGCAAGGGAGTCCTGGAATGCTTGAGTAAGAGTATTAAGTAGTCATTCATAAAAGAAAGAATAGTTTAGCTATGTGCTGGCCTCCTTGAAGCACATGTCAGCACTTGTCTACTGCATTACTGAACTGCTCTGGACTCAGCTGGCTTTTCCCTTTCCTTGTGCCTGCAGGTAACTTCTTCATTAATGATGCCATGGAGTTGAAAGTGGGTGATTTTGGGTTGGCAGCAAGACTTGAACCGCTGGAACACAGGAGACGGTAAGGGTCTGAGAAGGGGAGTAATTACCTGAATACTATTTCCAATACCGTCTAGCTTACAGGCCTCCCTTTAGTAACATCTAATGTCTTAATGCCTAGTTTTATCTACAGCAGCAGAAGATGCTGGCTTTTGTAATGTGCAGTTGCTCAACTGTTGGATTATATCAGTGAATAACATTCAGTGCTGTAGTCTTTCTGCAGTTTTATGCAGGGGAAGGGTTAGATCCCCCCACCAGGTACTTTAACAATGGATTCCTGCAATGAAAGGGAACTGGCCTAGATGGCTTTAGTGTTCCCAGTGCAACAGTTCATACACAGAACATTTGGAGAAAATGAAGATGGAGTTACATAGGCAGCCGTGAGTTGCTGTAACTGTAGCAAAGTTCAGTAGTAATAGCAAAATGGCAGTATATGAAATCTTTACATAGTCTGCTTCATGTAACTTGCCCCTCTCTACAATGTTGTGAGCTTGTCCATGACACAAGATGGTTTAGAGTAGCTCACTTATTGGAGTAGTAAAAGATTAACAAGGGATCTGCCCAGTAGATATCTAAAGTTAAACTCTCTTGATTAAACTTAAGGCTCTAGTTAAAACTTGCCCACTGGTGATCACATTGCCTTTCATTCCATGAATGTGTATAATATGTTTAAAAATGGTTTTGTCTTCTAAGTTGAGAAGGCTGTGTATCCTTGTTGAATGAATGGATTTTAACACTTATATTATCTTTCAGAACAATCTGTGGCACACCAAATTACCTTTCTCCAGAAGTTCTCAACAAACAAGGCCATGGCTGTGAATCTGACATATGGGCTTTAGGCTGTGTCATGTGAGTATCTCAAAAATATTGAGAAGGACTTTTACATCAGTGCATGATACAAATTTTTCCCTGTTTGGTACCTTTGCCTTTTACTCTGCACCATTGCAAATTGTGTGATCCATAAAGTATGCCAATTAAGAATTTTCAGAGTTCCTTATTTCACATTCACTTGTGCTAGTTATGAGTGAGGGCAAGAACTGATGTAGGACATGGAGGCCCATTCTTCTGAGAAATAGAAATGGAATGGAGCAGAGCTTCCCCCTCAGATAAGAGGATTTCTGAATGTACACAAGGAGTTGCTTAAGGCCGAATCAAATCGTTGGTTCATTTAATGTAGTGCTGTCATGCCTAATTGTAGTACTGTCGTGCCTAATTGTATAGAGGCTTTCCAAAATCTCATCCAGAGGTGGTCCTCTTCCCCATCCCTACCCCTGATAACCAGAGATCTTTTATCTGAATGACAACAATGGAACCAGGACCTTCTAAATACAAAATCTGTACTCCATTAAAGAGCTGTACGCTAACTCCCAAAGTACTTCCCACTCAGCCATTTGGACTAAACATCTGCTGACACGTAGATGCTGAATTAGATACCAAGGCCACTATCCTATTGGTGACTTCTGCTTGCACAACAGAGCAATTAGTTGGTCTCTGTACTGGTTTGTGTAAGGAGGTCTTAGATTGCAATAGCTAAGCATTTCCCAAGGTTGTGCAACAGTCCACGATTCTCATGGGAAAAAAGTGGACACACCTCCAGCTTCCTGTCACCAGTCTAGATATTTTGGTTTCTTTACAATCCTGGGTGGTTATGATGCTGGTGTAGTGTTACATTATGCCAATTCTCATCAGGATTTCAGCCCAAATTGGAACTCCCTCTATACTTGACAGAATGGCCCTTTTGCAGTGATTTCTAAAACCCAGCAAAGCTTTATTAGATGCAGTAACTTAAAAAGTATTGTTAGCTAGGGGCAACTTAACAAGATTGAAATAATGAGAGGAGTTTGTTCCTCTTTTTGACAGGTATACAATGCTGCTGGGAAGGCCGCCATTTGAAACAACTAATCTAAAGGAAACATACAGGTGTATAAGGGAAGCAAAATACTCCTTGCCGTCATCTCTCTTGCCTCCTGCAAAGCACTTGATTGCAACCATGTTGTCAAAAAACCCTGAAGACCGCCCCAGCCTAGACGATATCGTTCGGCATGACTTCTTTTTGCTGGTTGGTACCCCCCCCCATTTTTCCTTTTTGCAACTCAGGGTGGTGGCAGTGGTTTTGCTTTGTTCAAAATATAGCCTCCAGCTTGCTGACAGCCAAGTTTTTAATACATCTTCTTTCCTCAGGGCTTCACACCAGAGAGGCTTCCAGCTAGCTGCTGTCATACAGTTCCTGACTTCAACTTGTCAAGCCCTGCAAAGAATTTCTTCAAAAAGGCTGCTGCAGCTCTCTTTGGGGGCAAGAAGGAAAAAGCAAGATATTTTGATACACACAGTAAGTGTCTCTTATGGCTAGGTAGAGATTGCTGCGCACCTGCTTCTCCCTCACAGTATATTTGTAGCAACGTCTTAGGACGTTCAGTTGTCCTTCCCTTTGGCTATGTGCCAGTAGCAAGTACTTTAATTCTAAACTACTGCCACTTCTGAAGGCTTGTGTATGTGGGGTGCAGATACAGCCAGGCTTTGTTATAGAGCTGTCAACAGGCAACAGAGTCAATCTGGTATGCCAGGTTTAATATTGGCTGCATGCTGCCATTCTTGTTCTGCCCACTCATTATTGGTACTCACTTGCTTATAATTGCATGTATTTCTCTGATCACCAAGAGAATTGGGTAGCAGCGATTACATTGAAGAAGCCAGGGAATGTGTTCTGTTAAGAAATACAGCAGAAAATCTCAAATACTAGACACACAGTGGTGTGAGAGAAAAGCTTAATTTTTCTGCAATTTTCTTTTCTTTAGATCGACTTGTAAAAGAAGATGAAGAAATCTATAAGCTCAGACATGACTTGAAAAAGACCTCAATCACCCAGCCACCTGTGAAACACAGACTGGAAGAGGTAGGTGTGAGATAACCGTGTAGTACTTGGCAGAGCCTGGGGAAATTATTTTCTGGACTACAGCTCCCAGAATCCCCCAACCAGCATGGGAGTTCTGGCCCAAAAATAACCCTACCGGGCTCTGGTAATTGGTATGCTTCTGGAATGGGTTGATTCATACTGCTGAGTAGAATTAAAATGAGTGGCTAGCAAATCCTCCCATGCAGAGAGCTTGGGAATAATCTTGTGTCATGGATGTTGTAGCCTTTGACATCTGCCTGAGGGATCTCTGTGTTTCTGTTGACTCCAAAACTCATTAGCACAAATCACTGAGCATCTGTGTGTCTGTGCTCTGCACTGCATTATCCTCTAAGATACAGCCGGCTATCCCTTCTCATTTTTAGAAGGGTTTTAGCTCAGGATAAACTTGTGATCAAAAATGTCGGTGTGCTCCGGCTGTATTTACAAACACAGAAACACTCCCTTTGCAACAAATGTGGAGGAACTAAGGACTTGGTACCTAGACACTAGTGGTGGCAACACAAAAAAAACACCATTGTTTACAGTGACAAAATTGGCTAAAAGCACAAAATGACTGACACTGAATGTCAAAGTAAAGAGTTGCCTTGACTCCCACTCAGGGAGAAAGGTGGGATATAAATCCAGTAAATAAAATAAAAACAAAGATTCTTATGAGTTGTTCACTGAATAGCCAGTTTCTGACAAGTTTGGTCATGCTCAGAGGCTGGAGATAATTAGTTTTTTTGAACTGTAACACCCCAAATCTCCTAGCCAGACCAGTCAATCAAGAGCTTCAGTCCAAAAGAAATAACTCTTATCAAATGTTAGAATGCAAGCTATAGCAACTTTCCTAGACTGGTGCCCTCTAGATATTTTGGACTGCTGTCTGTAATAGTACAATTTGGCTATGGGATTATGGGAGTGATTCTCAGACACATCTGGAGGGTACCAGCTTGGAGAAGACTCTGTTAGACTGAGAGAAATGGCAGTGGATGGGGCTAAGCAGTAGACATTACCTAATGCCTTCTGAGGCATTCAGGTAATGAAGAGATGGAAAGCAAAGGCAGTTTCTACTTGAATGGTTCTTTCAACATTTCTGCAGAGAAATGAGTGAATGTAAACCATTATCTGCTACTTTGGGTGGCAGGCTGTGAAATGAATGTTGGCACTGCCAGGCTGAAAGACAGTCCTCCCATCTCTGAGACAAGGTGATCTTGTTTTTCATGATGGAATCGCTCATGTGTTCATATGAAGAGCAGGGATGCACACTGAATTTTCATGGGTTTTGCCATGGTGAAAGCCTTCATCACTCTTGCTCTGTTCATAAGGATAGGTATTACTTCTAGTGAGATGTAGCCCCCACAGACCTTGACCTTCAGGAACTAAGCAGTAGCAACAGTTTGTTTCTGCAATCTGTAGGAAGTTGCTGTTGCCTATACTTTGGAATCTACATGGTGTCCTCTTTCTTTCAGGAGATCCAGCCTCCCAGCACCACTGTAGCCAAGCCTAGCATACTAACAGAAACTAAACAAATAGATGCTATCCGGATGATAGTTCGAGGAACTCTGGGAAGTTGCAGTAGCAGCAGTGAGTGTAAGTATGACATATGGTTTCCACTGTATCAACACATGCTGAGTAGGTGGAGTTGTTTTTAGCCTGTGCTTCAAGCAACAGTGTGAAATAGATCTCAGGAAATCACATTCGATCCTGCCCACTTTTGAACATAATGATGTGGTATATTGGTGGTAAAACTTAAATTTGGTGGGCAAAGTCATAAAACTGTCATGCTTTTCCCAAAGAACCTTCAAAACTGATGTGAGTACTAAAAATGCTCATAACACCCCCCCATAAGCTGCAGTATGGCTTCTGTAGCAAGGATCTTCACACCATGTATTAAGCATAATCTGAAAGAGTAGCCCAAAAGAACTAGATATGATAGGCTGCTTCCTAACCTTTTTTCCCCAAAAATCATGACCATGTCTTCTTTTCCCCTCCCAGGCCTTGAAGATAGTACAATGGGAAGCGTAGCAGACACAGTGGCAAGAGTGCTACGTGGTTGTCTGGAGAATATGCCAGAATCGGACCATATTCCCAAGGAACAGCTGTCAGCCTCTTTCCAATGGGTCACAAAATGGGTGGACTATTCAAATAAATATGGCTTTGGATATCAGCTCTCGGACCACACTGTGGGTGTCCTGTTCAACAATGGTGCACACATGAGTCTTCTTCCAGACAAAAAGTAAGTGGCTGGCTGATGCAAATCCAGGCTCTCACCTGACAGTTCCCTCTTTGTTCATCTTAAACCTAACCTGTTTCACTTTTTGTCTTGCAGAACAGTCCACTACTATGCAGAGCTTGGTCAGTGCTCAGTTTTTTCTGCTACAGAAGCCCCTGAGCAATTCATCAGTCAAGTGACTGTCCTGAAATACTTTTCTCACTACATGGAGGAGAATCTCATGGATGTAAGTTATGGGGTTGAAAGACTTGGAAGCCTTTTTATGGATAGCTTGGTATGGCAAACTCTGTTTTAAGCAATGTGCTCTTTTCTATTTTTTAGGGAGGGGACCTCCCCAGCATAACAGATGTCCGCAGACCCAGACTTTACCTGCTGCAGTGGTTAAAATCTGACAAGGCATTAATGATGCTCTTCAATGATGGCACATTTCAGGTATGCTGTGTTATTTTCCAGCATTTCTGCATCTGTTGGCATATAGTTCCAGAGATCTTGCAAGTTCTATTGTGTACAGAGCATGAACGGTCTTAAGCCTCTTCCTGCAATTGGATGTTGCAGCAGCTAGCATAACTGTCATTATAAGACCATTAGATGACTACATGAAGGAGGTGACTGCTTATTAAGCTTGTTGACCAAAAATGCAACTTCCACAAACATCCATCAACAAAAAACGTGCTGTTCAAATTAGGTACAGCTTACAATGATTCAAGATGACTCTTCTTTAAAGAAACATAAGTAAAAGCAGCAAACAACTACACTCTCATGTTGGGAATCGTGGACTAAATAAATGTAGACTGTACTGATCTCCTTAGATTTCTGAAGTAAAGCAGTCATGGGTTTGATTAGTACTTGGATGGGGCAACAAGACACCTCCGGGTGAAACTAGGAAAGACTCCTGCCTAAAGCCCTAGAAAACCATTGCTAGTGAGAGCTGACAGAACTGGACTAGATGGCCCAAAGGCCTGACTCAGTATATAATGGCATCCTACGTTCCATTTGTTGTTCTCAGCTAGAGTTGACACACTGAATCCCTGGGAACATGGTAAGTCAGCATTTGTAGAACCCCACCGCATTTAATGAATTGACTCTACTTAGGACTATCAGTTGGCTTTTGGCCCATCTATTCATGTAGCTCTTATTTCCACATGCTGGGAGCTCAGGGAATGAGGTTTCTTGTCATCCCTTCTTTTGACTCTTCTGTGAGGCTGAGGGAGTGTCTGGGGGAATTATCCAGTTGGACTGTTTTATGATAGATTCATGGGTGGCTAAAAATTAAAACATCCCTTTTTTTTAAAGGTAGTTGTGTGGCTTTTAAATAATGACTTTAAAAGGAAATCCGAATTTAATATTTACAAAACTGGTCAACACAGTTGTACTCTTTTGTAAATGAAATATGCGCATCTATTAGAGTTACATGGAAAAAGACACTATTATTGAAGATTCCTTCTACTATTCCATCACCTGAGATTAAGCATCATAAATGACATTGTAATGATCTTTTTGTGCCTTATTACTGGACTTAGAGAAATAAGTCATCTTGGGCTCTATAGTGCAGTAGATTGTTGGAAAGATTTTCTATAGAGCCAATATGGATGATTCTGTTCTCTTTATCTATCTGAGCTTTGCAGAGATTGTGTCTCAAAAACATGGATAGTACCGTACCTATTTATGAGAAGTTTTCAATATAGACAGCTGGATTAGGCAAATGTAAATCCACTTCCTACCATGAAACTTGCTTCCTTCAAGCATACATAAGATTTCAGTGTAGTTCTTGAATCTAAGGAGTCAAATAGATCTTGTTCTTTTGGCAGATATGGTTCAGTAGTGCATGACCAAGCCTTTTTGATTGTAACTGGTTGAGTTTTTACAGGACAAACCAATACAGCTTAAGTGTTTATAGTGACTAGGCAGTGTGTTTTCCTGTTCAGAAAATATGAATATGTTTAAAAAAAAAAAAAGGGCACATGGATTAAAATTCACTGAGCAGAAACCTATTAAATCAATCCACCCAGAGTGGGGCCCTGCAGAGCAAGCATTTAGCTGACAAGCTGCTAAACACGGCGAATTGCCAAAGGTAATGTGTGTAAAACATGCTCATATCTAAAAGGTTGAAACAAAATGCATTAAGCTGCAAATCTTCATTCCTTGGCAGGTGAACTTCTACCACGACCACACAAAAATCATCATCTGCAACCAAAATGAGGAGTATTTGCTTACCTACATCAATGAAGACAGGTTATCGACAACATTTCGCTTAACAACACTTCTGATGTCTGGGTGTTCATTGGAGCTAAAGCATCGAATGGAATATGCACTGAATATGCTGTTGCAAAGGTGTAATTAAAAAAACTCTTCTGAAAACCAAAAGGACTTCTCTCACTGAAGTCTACAGCGGAAGCAGTTGGGGGGATTAAAATGAATATGCTCATGAGTGAGACATAGGGACTGGTACGATCACTTATTTCATCTTGTTGTGCTGGGCTGGGACCAGACATGGAGCCTTTGATCTTCTTTGTTTGGATTAATGGTGTGATGAGGAATTCTTCAGAATGCAGGTTTCTTGAGTTTGCACCCTTCTGAAGAGACGAGTTGGACTTGAAGCTCCACAGCAAACTGTTCTGATGGAGGACTTAAACTGTGAATAACACTTGGAACTGGGAGGGAGGGAGATCTGGTTGTGGAATAACTGTAAGAGGGCAGCTTCTGGCTGCTTTAACTGTGAACTATGGCCATACGTTTCCTCTTATTTCTTCCAAGAACTGATCACACTTGTGGCTGGCAAAGTGCATTCCTTGTTGATATTTTTTTTTATTTATTACAGCCTAAAGTGAAGTATTTATTACATGCATTTTTTTGTAACTGTGATTTTTAAATAAACATTTGTTGGCAATAAAGATTGGGGAAAACCTGAAGCGATAGTTTCAGTATGCCTTTTCTGTTGTATGTGCAGCAGCTGGGTAGCTGTTTCCCAGGGTCAGTGAAGAAGAAGTGTAAAATCTTATGTTTGATTGCAGGAGCAAATGATTCTTAACTGAGTTGGGAGGGACTGTATGTTGTGCTTTTGTCAAAACGGGGTACTGCAATGCTGTGACTAAGAACCTGGCTCTATGCAGTTTATAGAAAAGCTAGCCTATGGTTTGTAGGCTAGTTTAAAAGAGTAATTCTCTTCACTCAAAATCCTTGTAGGTCACCAGGGCTGCAATGCTATACTTACTTACATGGGACTAAGTCCAACTGAATTTATTGGGACCTGCTGCTGAGAAGAAATGCAGGATTTTAATGCACTGCAAATTTCAGTATTATTGCTGCAAAATTTTATTTGCTACATAGGAAAGAGAAACTGAGTCATCACTGCCTGTGCTAACTAGGGTTGTTGGGAGTTGCAAAAACAATCAAATAAATAAATCTACAGGGTACCCACATTCCTTACCTCTGCACAATAGCAAATAGTTTTTGTCCAAGGAGGCTCAGGATAGATCAACTCAATTCTCAGCCATTGGTGATTCTGAGAGTTACAAATCCAATCATATCCAAGGATTTCCCCTCTGCTTGAAAATTGCTGCTCTAAAACATAGCATTTTTTCCCTTAACATTTCTTTGGCGTAGAAGAATATTTGGCTTGCCAACTTTTGTTCTAGTAAATGGCGAAGTCTTGAGAAGCGTCATGAACATTGTAGGCATGTTTTTTTTCTTTCATTTCCATTCCTAGAGTAATAACTTTTTAAATACTTCTACTGCCTTAAAAAAAAAAAAAGAAAGAAAAGGCCAAACTTATCTGCATAAAACCTGGCCAATATGAAAAGCAGATGCAGAGCAGAATTCAAAATTCTACATAGAAATACTAGTTTGGAGATATTTCAGAGAATGTGTTTGGGGTTCTGGGCATATTTCCTTTAGGTCAAAGAAATTCATAGTTGCCAGCTTCTGGGGCTTCAGGTGAAAAGATGATGCGGTAAATGTGTGTAAATGGTAGTGATGAAACTAGAATGTCTAAGCAATTTACTTTTATAGGTTCAGCTACTATGAATCTGTATTGAGGGGTAAACTGATAAAATCTAGAAAGGAAATGCTCAGTATTTCCAGCAAACCTTGGAAGTACACCCACTTCCCCAAGAGTTCAATCTTCATTACGTTTGGCCATTTCCACACGGGGGTAAAACTCCGCGTCCAGACGATTGGAGACGGAGGTCGTTCACACCGCGGGGCAATATAGTGCGGTTGGAAAAGGTGAGGCTCCACACCTCCAACCGCTCTAGTGCCGCCCGAGTGCAGCCGCAAGGGTGGCGCTGCGAGTTTTTTAAAAACCACCTTCCCAGGTGGTTTTTATGAAACTCGCCGGCACTAATCCGCGGCTGCTCCCGGTGTGAATCTGCAGAGACGCATTAGTGCGTCTCTGCAGATCTGCCCGGGGGCGGGCTTCCGGCTGGCGTGCTGCCCTGATTGGCAGAGCACCGCCGGAAGCCGCCAGCCGCCATTTTGGGCGCTGCCGAACGCCGCCGAAATTCGGTGGCGTGTGGAGCGGCGGAGCCGCGCTCCCCGCAGGGATGGAGTAGGGACGGAGCAAACCGCACGCAGGTAATCTCCGCCTCTGTGTGTGCCGCCCCGTTTCGGCTCCCCCCGTGTGAAAAGGGCCTTTCTAGATTTTCACACTGAGGCAGTCCCACTGTAATGACAAACCATAAGAAAATAAGGTACCTAGTATAGGAAAGCAGTTCTGGGGTCTTCCACTTCTTAACTGCATACTGATAACTTACCAATAAGTTGTCCCAGTGAGACTTCCTTGTGTTATCAACTCTTTTCTAAAACATGGTGGGGAATTTGTGGTTGTCCTAGTTGTTTTAGAAAACATCTGTAGGCCCAAAGATTCCACAGTCCTTGCATAAGGTAGAGCTCATAAACAATATTTATCAAAAAGCTCATAGACCTAAAAAATTGAAGGGGATATAACCTATTCAGCCTACAATGGGGTAAGCTAGGAGCAATCTCTGTGCTTTAGAGCATTCCATTTGTTAGATTTTGTTTTTATGTAGAAGATGACCACTGGCCTTCTGTATGAATGGTCTGATGGCTATGCATCTTTTTTGATAAGCCCCTGTCTGTACATGGCCAAAAAATGTTTGGTAGTACCACCAATATTATCTTTCTAGCTTGCATTTTGTATTTGCCAAACGTAAGACCAAGGCCTGGAAGGACTACTACGTTTCTCTTTCCTTCCTTGCTGCTGTTAGAACAACTTCTCAGGTTCCAGGGGCTTAAGATTAGAAAAGATTTAGTTTGCTTTGCTTAAATTTGCTGATGGATCTGACACTATTTCCTATTCAGGGGCTCAGCGGACTTGATGCTGTTTCTTTGCCAATCAAGTTATTTCACTTTTAAGTGTGCTCTCAGTGATGTTAGATACCACCAAGATGCTGCCAAGATGCTGCTGTTCTCTAATTATTCAGCATTAAGAGCCTTGGAAGGATTTGAGTACACACTTCACTGTCTAGTGGATGCTGATGAAAGTCCTTCAAGATTCCCCAACATAGTCAGCTGTTCACATTTGTGGGTTTCACTTCTGCGGATTTGATTATTCATGGATTACTTGCTGTTACTTCTGCTGCCTCCCTATGCCATTTTTAATAAGGACTGCAAGCTTCTGAGACAGAAACTGTGAACGAGCTTGTAAGTCCCTACTAAAAATGGTGTGGGGCAGCAGTGGAGATGGCAGTAAGCTCTACCAGCCACTGACTTCTGCCTTGTGAAGGAACCCTGATGCCTCAAAGGAATCCATGATGGATTGAATATGGTGATCATACTTTTTCTGTGTGTTAAATATGATTTGGAAGGGTCTAGAGTTATTCATGTTTTTTTCACTTCCACAGGGGTCCTGTGCCCCAACCCTAGTGAATGTGAAGGAAGGACTGTATATTTTATTGTCAGAGGTGATGAAGCAAATGGGACAGTCATTTGAAAAGACCCTGTCTTGTTTCTCCTCCAACAACACCTGTGACAGTGGTAGGACTCAAATAAGAGTAGGGCCAGCCCTGAAATGTAGCGTAGCCTTTTCCTGTTTTCTTTTTAAATATCTATTGCACACTTGTCTTTTTTTCAATGCACTCAAGGTGATGTCTAAGTATTTGAAAGGGTGTCATATGGAAGACAGAACAAGCTTGTTTTCTGCTGCTCCAGAGACTAAGACATGGAGCATAGCTATAGGAAAAGAAACTAAAAGGGACCTAAGGATTAGGAAGAACTTCCCGATAGTAAAAGCAGTGTGACAGTGTAATATGCTGCCTCAGAGTGTAATGGAATCTCCTTCCTTGGAGGTTTATAAACAGAGGCTGAGTGGGCATCTGTTGTTTGTGTCTTCCTGCATGGTGTGGAGCTGGACTCAGGCCCTTGTGATCTCTTCCAGCTTTATTATTCTATGATTTTACAAGTTTCAACTTAGCTTCTGAAAAACAAGCAGTGTTCCTTGTTTTCCATCAACAGTAGTCAAGTACATTCCTTGGCCAAAAAGTGTTCTCTTCAGTTTTCTATTGCTGAGAGTTCCTTCTGAGAACAGAAATGTTGCAGTGTACTTTACTATAGTCCACTTTTATAGCATTAAGGTCCCTCTGTCCTATCACAGTCAGAGGTGCAGGCAAAAGACCTGGGGGAAATAGAGGAGTTCCTGGTGCAGGAATCCATCAAAGTCACATTAGGTAGAACATGGTCCATAAGGAGGCTTTATTGTGACAGCAGGAGCATGGTAGGGATTTGCTGCAGCTCAAGGGGCTTAGAACCTAGGATATTCCCTGCCTCATCCTATTGCTGTGGCGCTGGCATGGCATTCCTCTGTGCAGATGAAATTTCTTAGCTGGCACTCTCCACCTCTCATGCACACTCTTCAACCAGGTTTGCTGTTGCTGTGGGAGACTCAGGAAAAAGCTGTTGTTTCCTGCTGTCTTTGTTGTGTCACAGTGACCTGGTTCATCCCTTTGCAGTCTTTTGCCCTTTGACAGATGTGGATATACACAGGGATTTATTGGGTAAAATGAATCTACTTGAAAAGCTCATTTGCACAGTGTGTTGCAGACAGTACCGTCTGTATCTGGAAAGGTTTGACTTGCCTGCTTTAGGATTTGTATCCGTGGAGGAAAATCTCCCCACAAACTATAGGAGACCTTGCTACCCAGAACATTGTTTGCCCATCTTTGGGCTCCTCCAGACTGTCCAAAAACCTTGAGATTTGGTGGGAATTTTTTTTTTTTAGGGGTGTATGTGTGTGACTATCCAGAGAACGTACTTCCTTTTCCCAGCCTATTTGTGATGAAGTCCCAACACCTGCTGTGATTTTTGAAAGCCAGGCGCTCCTCCTACCACCGTCACCACTTCCTCCTCCTCCTCCTCCTCCTCCTCCTCCTCCTCCTCCTCCTCCTCCTCTTCCTTCCTCTTCCTCTTCCTCTTCATCCTGGGGAATTCACATACAGGCAGGAGTTGTTTCTTGCTTCAGTTCCTGTAGCACCTCTGGGCAGTCCTTGATTATGTGTTGCACAAGGAAGGATGAGGAGGGAAGGAAATTTTGCCGCTACCACAGTTAACCATACCTCCTACAGAACATCACAATCTGGTATATTTACAGCATAACTGGATGGAGGGGTGGGAATAATCACTACGAGGTGGGCAACAGAAGGACAGAAGAACCTAATTTTTATCAGGACTACAGGCCATCTGGGGAAATTCTTTGTTGAATTTACAGGCACTCCTGTAGTTACAAATAAGGAAAAATAATAGCAATTGTGATTTCTGTGTATTTATATTTCATTGTATAGCCAAAAAAAGAGACGTATTGTGGTATGATTTGCAAACTATTCTTACATATTGTAGCAACAGCACCAGAAAAGGTAAAAGGGTACAGAAGCTTGGAAATCCATCCAGTGTCCTTGAGGGGGGCATTATATTTGCATTGTTTTACCCCTGTCTGGAACTGCAGTGCTGATGCCCAATGCATCCCATCTCATATATTTCTGTGTCATTAAGAGTTTGGAAGCATTGCCTTTTTTTAGACCACAATACCCAGAATCCCCTAGCCTGCATAGCCACTGGTAATTCTAGGAACTGTTGTAAAAAACAAAGTTAACATTTCCAAACTCTGTGTTGTTCTTAGGAATTACAGAAGTCATTCAAGGGGAAATTTAGGTCTCTGTTGTAGCCTTCCCTAATATAATGTCCTCCAAATATTTTTATTCATAATAACAAGAACAACAACTTTACATTAATGAAACAGGAAAGCACAGAGTTGCTTTTATAATCATAACTATAATTGTAATTTACTGCTTCTGAAGACTAACTTTCCAACTTGTAGTGCAGGAGGTGATAATTCCTGGGTATGGGACAGCAGCTGTAGTTTGGCTTAGCAGTTGAGTATTCATGGAGTACTCAAAAGCATTTTATTTTATTGTATGTACAAAATGACACAATGAAAGAATATACAGTATGGGGTGTCAGGTTTATTCTTGTACTTTGGCTATGGTAACAACCCTAACAACCACTTGCTGAAGTACTCAGGAAATGAAAACATTCTTTGATGCAGTTGCCAGTCATTCATCTCAGTTCAAAAAAGGTGTGTATATATTTAATTTGGTTTTTATTGAGGACTGTTCTATCAAAAGGTAATCTCTGCTGATGGTACTGCACTGAACAACAATTTACATCTTTTGAACATATATTTTAAAGTGTTATTATCTGCAATCTGTTGATTCAGATGTTTGAAGAAAAGCAACAGTGCCTTCCCTTTTGTATATTAAAAATGATTTGTCTGCCATTTGAAATGGGAAGCTCCATTATCCTCCCTAAATATCCTCCATAGATCACTTCTAGTAAGATGCTACAAAGCATATTTTAATTGGTTCATCAATCAATTGTTTAGCTTAAAGAAACCCGGCAAATGACAAACAACTTCCATCAGAGGAGAGAGAGAGGGAAGGGAAGAGAAAGCCTGTCTTCAAATGTACAGTAAATGCCTGCAGTCCATGGGGAGCTTTGAGCTAAATGGCTGCTTATAAAATCCAATTCTATCTTTTCCATCGTATAAGGGATGTAATCTTGCACTCATAATCTGTAGCTTCCTGTCTGCTTTCATGCTTTTTTATGCCTTAGTAACTTCTGTGGTGGCAAACATCCTTCTGATTGAATTGCTGCCACTTAATTAGGCCAATACATTCAAATTAAGATGTTAAATGTCATTTAAATATATAGTGTTGAAATCTAATATCATGGTTCATCAGTGTTTGGAATTTTCTTTAATGGAACATAAGGATTTGGCCTCTGGGATTTATTCTGTTTAAATTTTGTTTTCAATGTAAAAATGGTCAACAGTTTTGGTGGAGTCAGGCATATTAAACATGAGTGTTCTGACCAATAAGTATATCCACTATGTGAAGGAGGAACAGCACTTTTACAGAATAGAACTGTTACCTATGATTATATAATGGAATGTGCTGGGGAAGTTTGGGAAGAAAAGAACTTGAGCCTTTATTTTTAAATGAATGTAGGAGCAACTGAAGAGCTTTAGATACTTAAATCTTAAAAAGCTTGGTTTTAATTCCTGTGTAGTCAACCATAGCTGCCATGCTCTTAGTAACAAAAGAACGGATAAATTCATCCTATGCCTACGTATATCTTTTTTATTTTGGTCATCACAGAGGTTGGAATTCTACACCTTCCTTGAACAACACCCAAAATCTCCTGAAAACCCTTTTTTCCTCATGTTCTCTCTCTATGGTCCTCCCCCACAACACAGTCATATAGTCGCCAGTGGAGAGTGGGGGATGGCTGGTATACACAACATGATGATAGCATCCTACAGGACCTCAGTGCTCCAGAGGTCCTGAAAGATAATGTCATTGTTATGCATCTGACTAAAGTCACATAGCTGGACACTTCTCACCTATCTTCTGCTCTCCACTGGCCATTAAATGGCCATGAAACAGGGAGATCTGCAGGAGGAAGGTAAGTCCAGGGAGAAGGAGATTGTATCATAGTTCTGCTATGGTGGAACTTCATGTTATACTTCCTAATGAAGGAGGCTCCTTAGTTTTAGCATCTGTACAGAGAGTCAGTGTGGTATAGTGTTTTGAGTATTGGCCCTGGAGACCAAGATTCAATTCCCTGCTTTGCCATGGAAACCCACTATGTGACCTTGGGCGTTTCAAACACTCCCAGCCGCAGACACCCTTCAGGTTGCCATAGTTGAAAATAACTTGAAGACACACAACAACAACAACAACAACAACAACAACAACAACAATGGACAACATCCATCTCTCTCCAAAGCAGTACCTTTTGAAATTGACTAATGAAAATGGAAAATAACTTCATGCCAATTACTATTTGAAGAATTTACCAAAGCTCTCTGTTTTCTTCATTTTCAGAAAAGAAAGAAGTCAAAGTTCAAAAAATTCAATTTCAGGAGAAAGCAAAAGATTTCCCCAACTGTACTTAAACAGGAAGAATATAATGGCCAGTTTTATGCTGGGGTGGTCAGCCTCTTCCCCACATTGTTTCTGGTTTTTATTGAAAAAACCCACTGCATCTTCTAGGGGCAGGGGACCAATTTTGCTAAGTTACCCCTCAACTGTCTTGGACCATACAGGGAGGGAGGAGTTTTTCTTAAACTGGAAGCAATTTGTATTTATTCCCTGTTTGGGGGCGGGGAGCTTCTTCTGGACCTGATACAGCTCCCCAAAATGACAAAATGTCCTCCTCCCACAGCTCCTTGAGGACAGAATTCTTTTAGTATCTAAATTTTCTTTAACAAAATAGGGGTAGGGTGTAGGAAGGAGGTGCAGGCCTCTCAGGTCTGGTGGGGCATGTTGCAGCCCTTGGATCTGAGGAAGTTGTCAGGCTCTGCTATACAGGGTAATTTACAGAAGAATTCTGAGTAAGCAGTTTGAAGTGCAAGAATAGTCATAGCCATTGATATGTGGTTAATATTTCTTGAGTTCTGGGTCACTGGTTCATACCTATCTCAGGTCAGCAATTAGTGAGGGCGGTTCCTCTTAGCTGGCTGTACATTTGCCTGTGCAAATAAGGCAGAGAATTTGGGATGGTGATATGTGGACAGTCTAGTCTAATAGGCAACATGGAATTATTTATACAATGCTGACTTCATCACTGATGACAGCTTTCTCCAGAGATTCTGCTACCCAGTTCAGTCCTATCTGGTGTAGACATGGTTTTGATGCTGACAACATTTTATCTAGGCACTTTCATATGCTTTCTCTGCACCACCAGCATGGTCCAAATGAGCTCAGTACAAACCCTCTCTGGATGTCTCTGATGATTTCTGATAGCACTTGTTTCTTGATACATGTGGAATGGGGCATTGCATCAGGTTTTGGCAGCCTCTTTAGACAAACATGTATCCTTTGCCAATGTCCAAGTCAGATTTCTGCTTTGTGTTTAACAAGCTGCTAATTCTTACAGGTATTTTACAGGGACAGAAGAAATATGAAAAATTAAGGCTGATTTTTGCAAGGTATGAAAATGGCTTCAAATATGCCCAACCATAGTTGTTTGTTACAGATGAGGCTGCCAATCAGTGTTATACTCAGTGAAGTGTAAAGGATTAACAGCCCGTTCATACAGTAGTGTTAATAGCACTATGATTCCATTTTAAGTGCCATAGCCACATCCTGCAGTTTTGGGATTTATAGTTCAGTGAAGACTAGAGCTGATAATTCTAAATGCCCCTCCCTAAATTACATAACCTAGGAGTCCATAAGATGTTGCCATGGCAGTTAAAGCAGAATCATAGCACTATAATTCTGTAGTGTGAAAGAGTTCTTATTTATACATTTTAATTACGTATTTAGTCTTGCAGTCCTGCCAATATTCCACTTTAGTGACAAAAGCGTGCTTGCAACTGTGTATTTAAATCCTCATGGATCTACCCTTGAAGAGACCTGAATCTCGCTTAGAGACCTTCCAAAATATTCTTGGTTGAGTGCTCAACTCCTCTCAGGAGCATATTCAAGACTGTCTCATTTTCACTAGCTCTCAGTCATTCCAGCTGAATTTTCTCAGAGGAACCAAAAGTAAAGGAAATATGGCACTGCAAAACTCTGTTCTCCAGCTTGAATTTTATATGAGCATTTGTAAATTATGGCAAAAGTTGCTGCTAGCACACACCATGCCTGAGCTGAAAAATTAACCAGTTTCAGAGTAAAGCAAAATTCAAGTAATGCCCCATGGTCACTCTATGAAGGCAAGTGTCATTTAGTTTGGTATTAAAAAAAACAAAACTAAAGAAATGTAGAGGAAAATAAAGTAAGAAATGTCAAATGTCAAACAAAGTAATAAATGAAATAAATGAAATGTCAAATGTTACATTTAAAAATACAGAGGCTGAGATCCTTGGTCAGAAGATGTATTATAAAGTTCTACACAGGTGGAACTGTCTCCCCCTCAAGCCCCCCAACTCACTTCTTACATTTTTGCAAACCACCTCTGCCACTTCCTGGTTAGTGGAAGGAAAGCTGAAGCTCCTATATGCATGCCTTTGTCCCAGGATCCTGAGAGGACACTTCCCAACAACCACACCCTAGAGACAAGAGAGGAACAGTACTTGTGGCAGCCAGCGTAGGTGGAAAAAGGAGTGGCCAGGATTCTGGCAGTGTTTATATATGAAAGACTTGTTAGTTAGGGCACAGCTGGGTAAGACTCTGAGCCTATGTAATCAGAGGCCAGAATGGGAGGAAGGTGTTGTAGCCACTGATTCCATCAGAGGATGCCGCCCAGCTTACTCCTGAATTCCTTGCTTGTGTTCCTAGATCACTTGACATTTGTCTGGACTACAGATTTTGCCCTTGGACACTGTCTCTCTGGATTTATGGGAAACTCGGACTCTGTTTTCTTAAACCCACTGATAACTCAGACTGAGTAAGACAAACTTTGCCTGTTAGCTCCTATTAACAGCCTGATTAGGACAGCTGGAAGCATGGGCAGGCTGCCAGCACAGGACACTATACCTACCTGCTGAGATCAAGTGACAGCTACCTGCTGGGATCTCCTGAGGTTCTCCAGAGATCCTAGAGGGTGATATTTATTGCTGTGCATCCAAATATAGTATACCCTCCAACTGTTCTGATTTGTCAGGGACAGTCCTGATAAATCTTCTCCCATCTTACTCTTCCTGATGCTTATAAAATGTCCTACTTTCTTCCTCCTCCCCCACTTTCCCTCTTTGTCCCCAACTTACTTCAATTGCTGCAAACATGAATTCAAAGTATAAAAGTAGTTTGCCTTCCACATAGGGGATTGTAGAAGAGGGGATGCTCTTCTCAATAGGCTCAGGCACAAGCAAACTGCTACAGCCTTTCCTTGTTTGTGTGGTCTTCCTCATCAATACCTTTCTCCATTTTGATTACACTCTGAGGTTGCTTGGTATGTGTGTCACAGGTTTCATCTGTGAAATGTAGGAAGATACGCCACAGGAGTATTACTGGAACCCATTCTCCCACCTCACCGCACCCATGCTCTCTACCAGCCAGGAAATTACTGTGTTGGGAGAGGTGCTGTAGATTAAAAGGTGATTTTGCTGGAAGTTTGGTCATTGTGCAATCAGCAGAGAATTCCAGCCTCCACAATGACAAAGCAAGTGAGTTATGCTCGTGTAAGCTGGACCTTCATAAGTCACTAATGGAAAGCCAGCTGTAGCTTATTTACAACACTCCTTAAGGGTGTTAACTATCTAAATGTTAACTAACATCCCTCATGGGATTCAAGACATATGGTCATGCGAGGTTGATGAGAACTAGAGTCCAAAACCATCCAAGCAGCTGTACCGTCTCCATGCCTGGCTGAATTAAAACTTAAGTAGTCTAAGCAGTCACATTGGTGGTACTGTATCATTTCTGGAATGCTTTCATAGTAGATCAAATTGTACTGGCTGCATTATATCATAAGAACTATAAAAAGTCCTGATGGATCAGAACCATCTGTCTAGGGACAGTATTTTGTCCCTAGAGTGGCCAACCAGCACAGGGAAGTAATGAGTTACAAGTAACATAATTATTCTGGAGGCAATGAGGAGGCAATGAAGTAACATTTCAAAAGTAATCTCGTGAGCAAAAAGGAAAGTCACTTTATTGTATAATACACATGTTTCCTGTTACTTCCAAAAGTTACTTTTCAGGGGCATTTTAGAAATATTTTGATAGGATTTTTTTTTTCAGGTCTTAGGCCATTCTCTTATCAATCCTCAGGTTTTTTCTCTCTCTCTCTTTCAGAAAATAACCAAAACTAGTAATAAAGCCAACATTGCATGACAATGATGTAGCAAGGTACTTTTCCAACACTGTAATGAACCACAGCAATGCGCTACTTTCCAAGCATGAACAGAATACAAAAATGAATTACTTTTAAAAAGTAACTTTCCATGCTTTGACAGGATGCTATCCAGAAGCTCACAAGCAGGACATGAGTGGAACAGCACCCTTCTGCTCATGTTCTCCAGCACTTGATATTGAGAAGCATATCATCTGTCATGCTGGAGGCTGCATGCGGCCAGTCTGAATAGCTGTGACTAGAAACTTTTGATAGGTTTCCATACATTTCTGAAATGTCTTTTCAAAGTTGGCTCATCCTGTTCCTTTTGTCCATTTTCTGTAGTGCACAACCGTGAAAAAAGAGACTAATTTTCCCTGTATAACATGCCTCATTGCTTGTAAAGGCCAGTACCAATGTCTTTTGTATGACCAATATTATTGGTGTTAACAATTTCAATACATTCTGCTGATAGTGTCACCACCTCTGAAATGGTATACACAACCTTTTAAAAAGTAAAGAGCACTGATGATGTATCTGTGTCACTAGAGATGGATTGTTACGCATGGGGAGTTTGACAGTTATTCTTTTTGTAAACCTGAAGCCTCAAGAAGCCTCCACTTTACTGGTTCACATCTGGAATGATTAACTGCGTTGCCCAAGTGCCCATAAACCTATATAAGTGTGCTTGCAATGTTAAGAACATAAAACCTTTGTCAACAAAGCATTAAATCTACTCAGGAGATGAAAATCCTGCCCTCAGGGATTATTATATCAAGGGTCCATAACTGCAGTCTGCTTAAATAATGTATTTTATTGTTTGTCAGTGGTGAAAAGTGAGTGGGAATGGTCAGGGCAAGCCCTAGCTACTCTGCAGCACAAGGAATGCCTCCTTTCCACAAGACAAAGAACAGAGTAAGCATAGCATTATATAGTGGTCAGAGAGCAGGACTTGGAGATCCACACTCAAGTCTTCACACAGCTGTGAAACTTTCTGGATGACCCTGGGACATCTGGGCTGTCTCAGCTTGGCCTATCTCACAGGGTGGTTGTTGTGAAAGAAAAGTGGGAAGCAGGAAAGTCATGTACACCACCCTGAGCTTGTTGAAGGGAAGGTGGCATATAAATGTAAGCAATACATAAATGATGGAATGAAATAAAGACCCCAATTAACATTGGAGTTAGAGAATGTAAATTTAGAGAAAGCAGAAAGTCAGTGTTTTAAAAAAACACAACCTTAAATGGGAAGAGAAGAAACAGACTTAAAAAAAAACAAAAAACAATAATAGACCCCCAAAAAGGAAAGTTGGAAGTAGAAACTTAATGTAAGATATAACAGAAAGAAGAATGGTTTAATAAAGAATCTGAACAATTAGTAAAACCAAAAATAATGCAAAAGTAGAAAAATTGATTCCACCAAATGGGGTGCGATCAAAATGTCTAAGGGGAAATTAGGTTGTTACCAACTCGATAGAGACTGTGTTTCCCTTTAAAAAGCAGAAAATCAGTCAGATATTAACCTAAATGTATTATTTATTAAATAATTTATAGATACACATATATATGTGTGTGTGTGTTTATATCTATCTATCTATATATACATACACACATAGATATATACAGTGGTCCCTCCACTTTCGCCGGGGCTCAGAACCCTCATGAAAGTGGAAAAAACCTTGAATACCGTATTTGCCGGCGTATAAGGCACACTTTTTTCTCCCCAAAATAGCATTTAAAAATGGGGGTGCATCTTATATGCTGGATGCTGATTGGAGTCCTCCTTTCACACACACACCATGCTGAGGCTCAATGCATATGAAAGGGAGGAGGTGAAAGGAGGATTCCTGTGAGGCTCCACCACACTGGCTCCGCCCCCCAGACCTTCTCCTGCCTTTTCTAGGCATAAAAACAAATGCCTAGAAAAGGCAGAGAAGGGTCTGGGGGAGCCCCATGCTGGTGCTGGATCCACCTTCTAGACCATCTCCTGCCTTTTCTAGGCATAAAGTAAATGCCTAGAAAAGATGGAGAAGGGTCTAGGGGAGCCCCACGCAGCACTGGCTTGGCCAGCAGATCCTGTCCTGTCTTTTCTAGGCATTTTCTTTATGCCTAAGAAAGGCAGAGGAGGGGCTTGGGGGGCAAAAGAAGTTGTGCCTCAAGGCTTCCCTAGACCTTCCCTTCTCTTTCCTATTCATTTTGCCTTGATGGGGAGAACTCCCATCGAGGTGAAATGGAAGGGAACAGGGGAGGGGGAAGCCTCACTGCCGTAGTAAAAAGTTTTTCCCAAAAAATAACCATCAAAAATGGGGTGTGTCTTATACACCAGTGCATCTCATACACCAGCAAATATGGTAACCCCCCCTTCCTTCCCATCCCATTCCCTTCCCGCCCTTCTTGTTCCCATGAAAAATAGAACAGAAGGGGGTGGGGGAAGCCTTGTGCAAGCCTCCCTTTCCCCTTCCAGAACTCCCCACTCCCTGTTCCCATGCAAAATGGAAGGGAGTGGGAGGTGGGGGAAGCCTCACATGAGTTCTCTGTGCCATGGGAAAATGCATAGGAATGGGAATGGGAGCTCTGGAGGGGGAAAGGAGGGCTTGGCCCCCCCCATTCCTTTCTGTTTTGCATGGGAAACGGAAGAGGGTAGCTTGGGGAGGGAAGAAGACTGGTGCTAGGCTTCCCCACCCCTCATTCTCTGCCATTTTGCCCTGGTGTGAATTCTCCATGCCAGTGCAAAATGCCTGGGAATGGGAGGAGGAGAACGAGGGGAAGGCACAACCCCTTGCAAATAATCAAATTTGCAAAGATCAAACCTGCAAATGTGGAAGGAGGACTGTACTCACTTATTACTGCTTTGTGTGCTTGGATATTATAATAAAAAATAATTTTTTTAAAAAAAAACCCTATAGTCAGTCTAGTTACTTTAAGATTTTAGATGTAACATCTGGCAAACCCCCTTTTCCTCTTTGTGGGAGCAAAATGACAATGATAGCAAATGGGAAGTTAATGCAACAGAAGATGAGTGATTCTGACAGACTAGTTGAATTGTCACGATATCCTATACCAGAGGCAGGTTGCATTTTCAGGAATTTAAGACTCTGGAATTAGAGGTGGCACAATCTTCTAAGCACAAGAGATGCATACACCACTTGTTTTGAATTGAGAAAACAATTTAGGGACTTGTATTTCCAGTACTAGACTGTTATAGTGCTATTATTCCACTTTCAATATCCTATGAGCCCCTCTGTAAACTGCAAACAACAGGATTCCATAGGATGCTGAAAATGGAATAATAGCACTATAATAATCTAGTGCAGAAATGGCCTACAACATAAATTCTATCACTTGGTAATTTGGTCAACACTTATATAACTTGAATTGATTCAAGGGCCTGCTGTTGTTGGGATTAACAATAGAGTTGAGGCCATAAATAATTTCTGAACTTGGTGGGTGGTGTCCAAATGTTTCCATATTTCAATTTCTTGGTGTATGTGGGTCTTTATAAATAGGGATTATTATACAGTATGTATTTTTGTGTGCTTTTTATCTAGGTTAATTTTATGCCAAGAAAAAAAAAACACTTGTATTTCTGTGGAAAGGTATGTCTGTGACCACTCTGTTTTAATAAATATGCAAATTATTCATGGATCCATCTCTGTATATAACAAATCTATCGGCAATATTTGTTAATAGGTACATGATTATTTGCTCTTATTTGTAACATCATCCCCACCCTCATGGATTGGTAGTAAAACTGTAAGTATTTGTGGTTTTAGCCAGTGCGGTGTAATGGTCTGAGCACTGGGCTATAACTCTGGATACCAGGGTTTGAATCCCTGTTCAGCCATGGAAATCTGCTGGGTTGATTTTGAGCAAGTCACACTCTCTTAGCTTCAGAGGAAGGCAAAGGCGACCCTGCCTCTGAACAAAATCCTACACAGAAAACCCCATGATGAGTTCACCTTAGAACTGCCATATGTCAGAAACAACTTGAATGCACACAACAACAATATACTGGGGGTGGGGAACATGTTGTCCTCCAGATAATGTTGAACTGCACTGCCTATCTCTGTGGCTGGCATAGTTAATAGTGAGAGATCAAAGGAAGTGTAGTCCAAATTATAATGTTGTTGGAGGGCTACATGTTCCTCATCCATTGTATTGAACAATGTGTGTATATGTGCACAGACACACACAGATGCTCTAGATCTCCTGTGTCAAACACAAGACCCGTGGGTCAAATCCAACCCACCAGGCCATTTCATGTGGTTCTTGCACCTCTCCTGCAGCTGTGGTGAGCCTAGTCCCCACATGGTGGGTCCCCAGCTGCCAGTATTCTGAAGAGAGATCCAGCAAGCCAGCACTCACAATCTACTTCTACTTCTGACTGCTCCTCTGTTCAAGTCTCACCATCAGAGTGTTGCTGCAAGTTACCATGGCAATGTTTCACGCAGCTTGTGAGAACTGGACAGAAGAGCAGTCAGAGATAGAAGTAGATAATGAGTGCTGGCTGCTGGACCCCTCTTCAGAATACCTGCAGCCAGGGTGCCTGCAATGTGGGAATTGGGCTTATCAGATACAGAGAAGGACAGGGGCACAAAAAAAGCCACAGGGGAGGGGGCAATAGAAAGATGCAAGAGCGGGTCTGGGAGCACAAAGAGGCACAGAGAGGGTCTCAACTGGGGCCAAAAAGTTAAACAAAGTTAATGTAATAGAGAGTGCTTGGTAATATTTGTCTGACGATTAAAAAAATAACTCTCTATTTTCAAAACTCATTTTTCAATAAGTTGTACAATAGTTGTACATTCGAATGTTTGCTTACCATTATTTTTCCTAGACTTCTAGTTTCAGAGCTAGTTATTACTAAAACTGATAATAATCAAATGCAGAGACAATTATTTAATATGATAAAAGAGTAGATATATCTATATAGTCTTACAGATACAACCGGCCCTTTGAGGGCAATCATAATGCTGATACGGCCCAAGATGAAATTGAGTTTGACACCCCTGCTCTGGATAATGAACACCTGCTGTTATTGAGTCAACAAGGTACGCTACATCTTAGGGTGCTCTTTAATTCTAAAGACAGAGTTACATATGAATAAATTTGTTTTCTCAAACTTGAGAAAGTACAACTCCTAACACAGAACAGACATGCAATGAAGAATTGATTAATGCAATACAGGGTTAGCTTTGTTATTGTCCTGACCACCAATCGGTCCCATATCTCAGCTGCTCTCCCTGAGCTACGTTTCTTTATAAGGCCTTTGGAGCAGTCCAAGGGCCTACCACATCCAGCTGTCCTTTTTCATACCCATGGATATCACACCAGGCTTTGTGAGCTAATAGTTGTGCAGGACAGTATTAATATTCCAGTCCAGAGAAGTAAACATATCAGATCGGTATTGATCAAGAAACAGTCTAAGGAGTTTAACAGGGATTTAAAAGACAGGAGAGACTCATTCAAAAATTCGAACAATCTGCATGGAATCTATTTTTTCTATTCTTTCCCCAGGATTCCACTTAATTTTTCTTAAAGGAATGGTAATATATTAAAAATCAGTGGAGAGAGAGCACAAGGCAGACTTTAAATTAAAGAGAAGATTAAGGAAGACACTAATTACTTTGCACAGCTGCTCAAATGCCAGACTTGTTCTGCTGTTGTGACTGACTGCTTTGACAACAGTTCTTAACAATGGAAGATGTTTGTTCCCCATGGCCTTCACTGCAGTTTTCACACAGGTTCAGAAGGACACTTATTGAGGTGACATTCAGACTTCATGCTGTTATATTGGTGAAGAAAAGAATGAAAAATATCTACATCTTCAGATAGAGCAGTGAAAGGCTTAAAGGCAGCAGTTCTCTTTGTTGTTCATAGGGCAGTGAAATTTCTGTAGGTTTTAGTCTAAACTTTTAAAGAGCTAGCTAAAGTGCTGAATCTTATCCTTATAACAGGTTGAAATTGCACTTGGAGAGTGCCTTTAAAGTGTGTAGTAGTTTGAATGTTGGACACGAGGGTTTGATTCCCCACTTGGCCACAGAAACCCACACTGGGTGATGTTGGACACTTCATATACTTTCAGAAAACCCCATGATAGATTCACCTTAGTGGCCCTTTTCACACGGGGCGCTGAAATCTTCCCACCGCGATCCAGGCAGGCTTTTCCCCAATCCCCACTAACTGTCCCGAACTTTTGGTTGTTTCTCATGGCTCGATCGGCAAGAGGCTAGGCGAGCATTATCGCATGCACACAGCGCGGCCATAGCCCCTCCCAACGTTGTCCTTTCCCTCCCGCCCTACCTAGCGTTTGATTGGCGTGGTCCTTTTTTCAAAAAATAAAATTTTGGGCGTCATCGATGACGCCAAAACGCACGTGCGTCCCCCACACCCTCCTGGGATCCACCATCCCTCCCCCGCGCCTGCTGAGCGCGCGGAAACTTTTGTCAACCTTCCTGCCCGCGCGCTTTTGCTGTTTTGAGTATGGCGAACGAGCAGTTGAGGAAATAGCTGGGTTCCTTGCCCTGTTTATGACAGCAATTGCAGCCTTGTTAGGAGCGCTTGAATATTGCTGGCCCGAAGATGGTGCGAGTAGGCGCAGGCTCGCAAGGAACCGTCGCGCTGCCATGAACGTCGAGGTTGTATTACACAATTCTTGCACCTCTCTATGAAGTCCCGCGCCCCAGAAGGTGGTGGGTTCGGGAGCGGATGCGGCGGGCGTGGTGGAGCGAGGTGCTGCAGAAATGGGATGACTACCAGTGGTTGAACCACTTCCGGATGACGAAAGCCACCCTCTTTGAAATCGCGGGGCGCCTGCGTCCCTACCTTGAAAGTAGAACCACAGGGATGAGGCAAGTGATTTCTGTAGAGGAGAGGGTGGCCATCACCGTGTGGTGGCTTACATCGCCCCTGATATACCGGAAGACAGCGAACACTTTTGGCCTGGGTGTGTCAACGGTGTCTGTCATCGTGATCGAGGTGTGCCTTGCGATCGAGCATGAGCTCCTCGTGTCCACTGTGTGCTTGGGGGACTACCGGAGGCAGGTACGCTGATTCCCAAACCCAGTGGGCTTAAATGGAGGAGGAGGGGGTTTGGTTTTCTCTTGGGAGAGAGGTTGGGTTTTGCAGTGAACTGGCGCCAAGACTGTAGAATTGCTAAGCAAATTGCCACCCAGAAGAAAGTGCATGGATGTCCACGGGGTTCCCGGTATCCGGATTATCTAATTAAGGCCTGCCAGCAGAAAGTTCCCCAATAGATGAGCTGAAAACAGCTAGCTGTGGAGGCACTGCGGGATGTGGACCTTCAGGTTTGGGGGCGTTCCAGCAAAACACAGTATATGCCATCTCGGCCATCATGGCCCCTTGGGATAAGCGGGAGGCAGCAGGGCACTTTGCCCCCTCCATCAGCATGACATAACTGCTGAAGGCAACCAGGTACACTCTGCGAGGCTTGCCCTTTTTCCCACAGTGTTACTTTATTACCCCATGGGAGCGATTTCTTTGGATCTGAAGGTTGTTTTAATGTGTGGGCCAAGCAATGAAGTTGTGTCCTGTCCTCCAAGACACTGGGAGGCCAAGCAGGTTCCATGGTGTGTACGTGCGCCACCACAAATATTTTTATCTCAAACCAGCTACAAACTGACTACTTGTTTCCTTGCCCTCTACATTCACAGATTATGGATGGTTTCCGCCAGATGGGTTTCCCTCAGTGCGTTGGAGCTGTGGATGGCACGCACATCAAAGTAAGACCACCCAAGGGGCGCGGGAAGAATTTGTGAACAGGAAGAGCGCATTTTCCATTCTCCTACAGGGAACAGTGGATCATTCGGGAGGTTTGTGGGACATCGTGCTGGGTTACACTGGAAGAACGCACGATGCCTTCGTTTTCAGGCACTCATCACTCTGGCATGCCATGGAGGTGGGAGTTTGTACCCGGGAACCCGACCATCACCATAGACGGTGTCACCATAGGCCCAGTTATTCTGGGCGACGCTGCATACCCACTGTCGAGATGGCTAATGAAGCCTTACGGCGGACACCACCCCCAAGAAGATAGCCTACAGGGTGTTCAACCACTGTAGGAATGTTGTGGAGCGCGCATTTGGCAGGCTTAAGGCCAGATGGGGGTGTCTCTCGGCCCCTTGAAACGCCCCGGAGAAGAACTACCTCCCCGTGGTGTCTGCTTGTGTGGTGCTACACAACATTTGTGAGAGCAAAGGGCACCTTGACCCCATGATACAGAAGCCAGCCCCCTTGACTCTGAGACGCACCGACAGGGAGCGCCCTGATGACTCTTCCAGGAGGATCCATGAAGGGGAACTGGTGAGGGACGCTATCGCCAATATGATTGCGGGCGACTGCAATTAGCTGTCACTGGTTTCCCTCCCTTCTTTGGAGCGTTTCCCCCCACACAGCGAAGGAGTGGGTCCTCCTTCAAGCTGTACCTGGACTTATATTGACCTCTTGTGTTATTGGACGCCCATTTAACCCAAAATGTTATAACAAATAAATATTGCGTCTGTTTACTGAAAATGGTAATAGGTTTTATTTGACTGTTTTGATAAATGCGGATAAAAAAAAAAAAACTTGGGGGGAAGAACGGTCCATTATGAACAGTTCTCATCAACAAACATCGCTGGCCCGCTTGGGAAGGAAAAGCTAGGTCTCGATTTTCTTTCCTGCGCCAGGGCCCACAAAGTGCTCAAGGGCTATAAATTTGCCGTGGCTTCCTGGCCCTTGCGGCCTTGCCCTTCCTCCCTCCTTCTCCTGGCTGGGAGCCGCCGTTTCGCTGCTCCCGGCTACGTTTGTGCTGTGCTCCCCAAAAGTTAGCTGTTGGGACCGGGAGGAGCCAGGAGGTGATTGGCTTGTTCCGCCCAACGCCTGTTACCGCATCTGAAGTATTAGACATGGCAGTGGCGCATACCCTTAGAATTGATATTATCTCCTGCCGCGCATTCTCTACCCTGTCGCTATCTCGAGCCACCTGCTCGCGATCCATGGCCATCTGTTGCAAGCTCCTCGTGTTCGCGCATGAAGTCCAAGCTTGCCCTTGCATAGGCAAACGCCTTGTCCCGGCCCCCCGCTGCGGTTCTGTTCCTGCTCATCCTCAGGCGTGACAGGGGGGACATTCTCGCCGTGGGCATCTCGCTCTCCCTGTCCGGGCTAGTGCTGGGGCAGCTCTATTTGTTTCAGAATAAGATTGAGAAGTCAACCTACTATCATTCGGAGCTAGGACACAACATGTATGAGCAAGTGGCGATTAGACAGCCTTTTTTGAAATCAAGGTACTCATAAAACTGTAGAAAGATAGAAACCACACAAAACAGTTGTCACAGTCATGTACCTTGCTTCATGTAAGGCTTCAGCCTCCAACGGGAAGGTTGCCAAGAAACTTTAAATGGCAGTCCAACAACAGCAGAATGTTAAATGCCATTTTCCGGGCATTGCCGTAACGGATGCACAGAAACTTTAACTGTGAAGATAGAACATGCTGAGGTTGTCCGGCCATGAAGGCTCGAAAAGTACAATGGGCATATCAAGGCTGCCGCGTAACGCCATGCTCTGAATCTCCAAACCTGTGGTGACAAATCATACCATGGTTATCCCGATGCAATATAAACTCCCTGCAGCAATATTTCGGCTGCAGGACACCTTAACTCACCAGCAGCCGTGGTGCTAGAACTCCCCGGTGCAGGAATTTCAACCTGCATAGTTGTGGGGCAGCTGTTCTTGATCCCTGCTTGGAAGGAAACGAAATAGTTAGACCTTGCTGCAGGAGGCTATAAGTGGTTGGCCTGTAAATTAGAGCCACACCACACTGTTACGTGCATTTCTAATTTTCCAACATTCTGTGGAGTTGTGGGATTAGTAGTTTACTAAAGCCAAAGAGCTCTCTGGCTGAGAATTCTATATACCCTTCCCTAAACTACATACCACAGAATCCCATAGGATGCTGAAAGTGGAATGCTGCACTGTAACAGTGTGGTGTGGAAATGGCATTGTCACTTAAGTCCCATAAGGTTTCTCCTTTGCAATTTCCTCACTCCTGCAAGCAAAGAATGGAGGCAAATGGCCCTGATGTCACCTAGAGAGTGAAAAGTTCCCTGGAAAGTCGATATGCCACCCCTTTTGCTGCGAAAGAAGAAGTATTCCAAGGAGCAGCAGGAGTGGTGGGCCGTTGTGGCCATGCACGTGACGCGCCCTGCTTGCATGTGAGGCCTGCTCTCTGGGCCTCATCCACCTGTTATTTATTTATGTCCGTTTTCCTGCGTTGCCCTGAAACCACGAAGGGTTATTGTAGAGTAAATCCAAATGTAATGTATTGTAAACCCATGCAGCCTCACCTGATGACTCCCCATCATATGATGTTTGTTCAAACAGTTCCTGGCTCATCTGTTCGTCCACCCCTGAAAAGGGGAAATCGGATTTAGTGGGGGCGCAAAAAATACATATAGGGGAAGGGAAAATCCCTCGAGCCGCTGCCCTACGTACCTTCTGATGCCGCGTTCTCATTCGCTGGTTGCTCGGGTCCCATGGCGACCTGCAAGCTCTACGAGTCTTGGAGGTTCGGCACTCGCGTCCCCCCCCAAAATCCTGGATAGTTCCTCAAAGTAGGGACATTCCACCCTGCTGCGCCCGTCCGTTTATTTTCCGCCACAGCCTCACGGTAGGCTGCACGCAGTCTTTTAGTTTTCGTCCTGCACTCCTCAGCGGTCCGCCTATGTCCCTTTTAATCATTTCCCTCGCAATCTCCTCGAAAATTTCTATATTTCTGTAGGTAGCCTGGAGGTCCCTCTGGAACCTATGTTCACCCCAAATGTCCAGGAGATTTTTTATCTCCGTATGGCGTGAGGCCAAGCCTCTTGGCCTTACGGGCTGTCGCCTCAAAGGAAACCCTTCCTCCTCCACGCTGCAGTCACTCCCCTGCGTGTGCTCCCCGCTTTGCATGTTACCTTTTGGGTTTTTTTGTTCCTTTTGCAACCTCCTTCCCCACTACACGTCCTCTCAAACTAAAAACGGCCCTCCCTTTGTTTTCCTTCCTCTCGTCGCGTTTCGCGCATGCGTCCTCCTGCGCGCGGGAAATGGCAGCGCCAAAAAAATCCCCTAGTTGACAATTGCTGGTACTGCAGCCGCGTGGTTTGTTAATGGGGGCGGACGAGGGCATTCCTGCAGAAATGGTGGCTCGGACCGGTCGAGGAGGGGCCTCGGGAGTGGTCTGAATTCGAGACCAGGGAGATGTTGGCCATGGTAAGGTGGTGTGGCGGTGTGTTGGAACTCATGCGCCCCCACACAAGGGGAGACGATGATGAGCACCTCCACACCGTTGCCCACTGCCTTACGCGACATGGCCACGAGAGGAGTGTGGAGGAGGTCCGTCTCGTTTCAGCCGAGCTACGCGGAACGGTCTCGTCTACGCCGCCCTGCGCTCCTACAATCAGACACCCGCCCCCCCACGCAAGGCCACCCTTTTTCGAGGTGATGCGTAGCCTGTGGAGGGCGGCGGGGAGCCCCAGCTGGACAGCCGCTTACGCCAGTAAGTGCAACACACTGCGCCTGTGTGGCTATGGGAACCCCAGGGGAATGGTTGTTGTGTATCCCCCGCAAAGGGGGATGAACCCTGCCTGAGTAGAACCCACGCTGATTTACTGTTGCATTTCCATAGGCAGAAGACGCCATGCGCCTGGCCACCAAGCCCCCGTGGACACGCAGGGCATGCCAGGGATGGAAGGTAGGAAAACCTCTATTTTAGTGGCTTATTTTTTATTTCCCCCCTTAACGCCCCAACAATCAACAAAGGACACAATAAAGTTTCCTCCTTCAAAAAGGCTGCTGTGGATGCGCACATGCCTAATCGAATTTCACCTTTGTTTTGGGCAGCAGACCAACAGAACATCCCTCAACCGGAGCGGCCAGGGACGGATGTGGAGGAGCCGGAGGAGGAACACCCCTGTGCCCAGGAGTAGAACGTTCCAAGGCCAATGTTGAAACCCTCAGCCCTTTCCCAAACGCACATCCACCCTGTACAGCACTTTTTTATTTATTTATGTAAATATGTAGTTATGAAAATATTTTTTTTGGAAAAGGAAACATTTATTTATTAAAAAATTTATTCTTTCAAGTTGGTGTGTGGCTCCTTGCATGTAGCCCTCCCCTGCAAAGCTGTTAGGTCAGCGTGGCGTCTGTGGCATGCCACTGTTTCAGTCACGGACGCCCTGCAATTTGCCAGCCAGACAAACTGTTTTGCGTGTTTGGCGAAGTGGTGGGAAGGGCAGCAGTGTCAGCGTGGACTTTTCAGCTTGGATCAACACTCCGTGGGAAGATTTGCACTGGGAATGGATTTCCGTGGATTTCCGATCCTGTGGAGACAAGGAGGGGCGTTAGTATTTATCAACAAAGCAACAGTACGAACTGACAAAGGGAACTGCCTTGTTTTATAACTTCAGAGGGCAGATATTCACAGCAGGGGAGATAACCTTTCAGCTTTTGTGATATCAACAGCTTCAAGCTAATGTACAACAACTTAAATTTTGGCACAAGCTAGAGTGAAAACGATGTGATAAATTGTGTGCCTCTACAACAGTCCCAGGAACTGGTTTTCTGCCCATGGGACTCCCTCCCAGAGCCACATGGACTGATAAAGATGAAATGCTTGCCTCCCCCAAACAATGATGTGCGTTCCATTGCCCTATGGATCTCTGCCATGTCCTAGACAGCTAAAGAAGCATAGAACACCACTGAGTTCCTGCCCTGGCAGGAAGATCATCCCCCTCTGCATGTGGCGGGGGGGGGTTCAGACAAACAACACAGCAGGCCCTCATGGGGCGTGACTGTATTAATGGCGGCCGCTCGAAAAATAACTACTGTCAGGGGTCAAACAGAAGCCACTACCCCCTACACCCCCAGCCCGAGAATCTGGTTTAAAACGGAAGATTACCAAGGCGTGATTTTTCTCTGGGCGCCAAACAGTCCCCAGAGAAAAATAATACGTTTATGCATCCACATGTAGGCCCCAATAAACAGGGAAGAAGTTTCCCAGTAAAAGTTTGCACGGGGACCTCGTGCCGAAGCAGCACAGCAGCCATCCCCGAATTTACACAGCATCCCGTCATTGCGCCATGATCCCGCTTCCAAAGTAACCTGGAGAACGGGTTTTGCGCGGTGGCTGCTTTGGACGTTCCCTCCCTTCCTACCTGCCCCCTCTACAGCTTTCCCAATTTTCCCTAACCTTCAAAAGCATCCTGCTATGCCATCCTCGGCGAGTGTATCCACTCGCCAGCCACCACCACCCCCTCGACCCCATATTTAAATCAGGGCACCCTCGGGAGACACAACCCCCGGAAAGCCGCAATTCACGACGCCGCACGGACAAAGGATAGCTAAGGGAAAAACCTACCTTCCTTTTTTTCCGTTCCTCGTCCCTTTGCTTCCTCCTTGCAGCCGCTGAAACCTTCCTTTTTTTCCGTTCCTCGTCGTTTGCCTCCTCCTTGCAGGCGCCTCAGCGGGTTTGGAAAATGGCGCTGCCCGCTCGTGCTGGGGGCGGTCCTGTGGCTTCTGCTGACCACGCCTTGATCCCTCCCTCTGATCGCCCGCACGAATCAGGATGCACCGCGGCTTTCTCATGAAACGTCGAGCGCGGATTGGAGGGAAAGACCACATTTTATCCGGTCTTTGAAAAGTGCGCGGGAAATGCTGATTGTGGCTCCCCCGCTCATATTTGGGTGAGTCACAAAGTTTAATGCGACCACATGTCTTACGTGTAAAAGGCACCCGATCAAGGTCGAACTGGGGAAGATTTAAAAACCCCGTGTGAAAAGGGCCAGTGTCACCATAAGCTGGAAGTGTTTCAAAGGCACACAAGAATAACAAATCCCAGAAGGGATTCACTCTATTGACATGGAAGCCACCAGTCACCACTGTAAAGATGTTGGTCTCGAACTCAGAAACTCAGTTAGTGTTGATGTGTGAAAGCAATAAATCTGGGTACCAAAAGTCAGTTTCCTTGCGTCCCTGAAAAGCTTCTCTGAGAAGATTCCTTTTGTTACAGTAGTGAGGATTCTTGTATTAATATATGTTGAGTGCCTGGAAGCCACTGTCTTTGTTCATACCTCTGTTAATGGATTGAAATTTGTAAATATAATTCAATTTAGCTGTTTCTCTTGCCAGACTTCCTTTAAAACTGTAATTTTCTTATTCAAGGAATTCAACTTCCTAATTCAAATTCAAATTCCTTATTCAAGGACTGCAACTTTTAAATCCCATACTAGGAAGGTTGAAATATTCTGCAACTGGTGTTTGGTTATTTATCTTTCATTTATCTTGGATATTTATGGGCAAGTTAATTTTTTTGGACTATGAATTTCCCAAACCCATCAGCCAGCATGGCCAAACTGACTTAGGGTTCTGGAAGATGTATTCTCCCCTCCCGAAAAGAAAAAAGAAAAACTTTTTCCAAGGTATCATCGATGTTGAAGAAAGATTCATCTGCCACTCCATATGTATACTGAAAGGGAGGAAAACATCTTGTTCTTTGCTTCAGATTGCAATATATTTTGAGTCAGCCATGATTTTAAAACACAGAGTAGCTTAGGCCTTAGTACTTCTTGCTTTGTATCTAAAATATATTAAAAACCCATTGACAATATTCACAACTTGTATTCTTCCATTATATTTGCAAGCTCATTTGTTATAATCATTAGGTATGAAGAGGTCTCATTTCTACCAGTTGTTGGACAAAATGACTTTCAGATTCCTCCTAGCTTAACAGCTCATTTTATCATTCTATTCCCGGTGCTACTATTATGTATGCAGTTCTAATATAATTAGGACAGGGAGTGCAGCGAGAGAATCAATGACTGCTAAGCCTATTTAGAACATTTTAGTCTTTTCAATTT